>PVJO010000120.1:0-255480 GCA_004026905.1 Hystrix cristata
AACTCAGGGCCTTGTGCTTGCAAGGCAAGCACTCTAATCACTGAGCTAAATCCCCAGCCCTCTTGGAGACTTTTTGAGCCTTGTTTGAGGTTAGTTTCATTTCCGTTGCTCCTGTCCCCCGTGCCTAAGTATTTACAGCCAACAACAGATCATAAAGTCACTGGACTACAGACCTGGAAGAAAGTTAAGAGATAATTTCAAGAGGGCAGTAGACAGTGTTTCCTTTATTTACAAAAAAGAAGTTAGCCTTGTCCTTTTCCTCCCTTTCCTTCTCCAGGAGACAAGTTCGGGCTGCCTGAACACTGTTTCAAACCTGCTTCTTATGCTGTGATTGTTTTTCTGGTGGATTTGTGAAGACACTGGTAGAAAAGGCCTTCCATAAACAGGGAAAACTCAAACTTTATTTGTTCTTGATAGCATGATTCTATAAAGACAGATTGAAGTACTTGTAACCTCAGCTGGCAGAAAGGAAATGAGATAGGATTTAAATTTATGGGAACAAGTACTAGCTATCCCTTCAGTTATCTCTGTGTGGTTGCAAGAGTGTATTCATTCCCTAAAACCATTGATTATGTGCCAACAGTATACCAGGCACTGCAGATGTAAAGGTCAGTTAAATGTTCCCTGTCCTTACAGACCTCACAGTAATGGTAGAGGAAGATGTCGGTGGATACAAAAAAGGAATAGATTCCATGTAGAGTACTGATACGGAACAAAGGAGGGAAAGGGGGTTGTTCTACCTGAGGAGACGAGGAATGGGGTCATTACAGGAGAAATGACCTTAAACTAAGTCTTAAAAGTTAAGGAGTGTCTAGGCTGCTTCTGGCAGAGGAAACACTGAGCTTTGAGGCATGAACCAGCATGGGAACTTTAAGGTAGTACTGCATGTAGTTCATTATAAGTAAAAGTAAAGACTTAAATGGACTTAGCAAGAAATGAGGCTGAATGGAAAGACAGGTTCAACATAAGCACTTTATGAAATACTTATATTTAATTTTGATTTAATTAAGCAAACATTCCCTGGTCATTTATTTTGTACAGGCCACTAAGTGGAATTTAAGATGTGTTGTCAGCACTTTGAAGACATAACATTATTCAGTCTCAAGCTTTCCAGTGGCCACAGGGAAATGTCGATTGCTTTTTATATACCTGAGTCACAGCTATTTCTGGTATAGTTCATGAAAACTACTAAAAGGGCAGTGAGATTTTTCACAGAAGCATGCCATGTTCTCAAGACCCTCTTAGATTTTCTTAACTGTGAGAAAGGAAACTGGAAATTTGAAAGACACAGCCTGGAGAGGGGATCCTAATCACTGTACAGTCAGGCACTGGTGGGAAAAGAAGAGGGCCATTTGGATCCCACAGGAATGTGAACGGACCCCTCCCCCCGTTCCAGCCATATACTCACTTCACAGAATATAAGTGAATTAGCAGTTTAAAGTTTCAGAATAAATAGTTTCCTTTCCCATAAATGCATGAAGATAGAGAATCAAGAATCTTCTCAAACTATATTTTTAGGGTACTCGGAATTTTCAGGATACGAAGATTTTAGAAGGTAGAAGAATTACCGCTTCACATTTTCAGTTAACATAAAAAATTAGGAACCTCTTCACTCAGGCTGTGCACTATGTGCACAGTCAAGAATCAGCAGAAACCCTCTGTATTTGCAAACACTTTGTGCTATAAAAAGTAATTTTAAAAAAACACCTGTATAAATATATATATATATTTAAAGACAAGGTTTTGATACTTTTTTACAAAAACTACAAGATAAAACAAGTGTACAGATCATGTGCTTTTAAAGTAGCATTTTGTTCTATAGAAGCTTGTTAATTTGAGGGTAAAGGCTGGTTTTAAATTCCATCACACTGTATACAAGTGGATTTTCCTTGTTTGTCTCCCTCACAACCCCAAATTACTGTATTTGATGTAACAATTGGGCATGTTGGAATGTTGGGTCACACTAAACCGTTTCTGCTTTGTCTTGTCATTTGGAGTCCCGTTAGCTTCTGTACTGGCTGCCCTCTGTAGTCTGGCTTCTCTTCCAGAGGCAGTGGGACAAAAGGTGGTGTGCTGCATCTCTCTAGCTGTACTGACATCATCTTGGTGAACTGAAAACCAAATGTGGACACCTGTAAAATCAGTACACTGTTTCTAGACAGAGATTAAATCTGTTTTTAAAAATCTTTAAGTGTTGTTTCACTGTGATGTTTTAATGGGGTAGTGAATCATCACTAATTGACTCCTTAATGTGTACTACATATTCTACATAAATTATCTCAATCTCAGCAATGATCCTGTCAGATAAATAATATCAGTACTATCCATTCCCATATTATAAATGAAGAAATGGGTAAAATAATTGCCAGAAGTCTCTGTTACTTTTAGTAGCCCCAAAGAGCAATTGCATGTAATGGTCTCCTTAGATTTTCCTTTTCTGCCTCTTTCTGGCTGACGGGTGTTTGTCCTTCAGTATTCTGCTTAGGGAACCCCCCTCCTCCAGAAAACCTTCCCCTTCTTTCTAGGCTAGGTAACTCAGCTCCATGCTTCTGTAATGTTTGCCTGTAGGCATGCCAGTACTCTTCCCCCTCATCTCTCGTGCCATTGAGGTTGCTTTTACCAAGGTCATCCAGCACTCCCTTCCTCATAAATCTTGTAAACACTTTCAGTTATTTTCCTTGACCTGGAAGTGGTATTTTCTTGGACTACTACTTACATGATATCATCATACTCCTGGGTTTTCCCCTACTTCTGATCACATTTTAGTGCCCTTTGCCTACCTCTTAAATTATCCCATCTCAAATCTGTCTAGATTTCTATTTCCATTGCCACTACCTGAGTGTGGGTCACTGTTGTTTTATGTTACCACCTTCGGGGGTTACTTTATTTTTATTTTATTTATTTATATTTTGGTGCTGGGGATCGAACTCAGGGCCTTGTACCTGCAAGGCAAGCACTCTAACCACTGAGCTAAGTACCCAGCCCCTTCATGGGTTACTTTAACAACTTATCTGAATTTTTTTCTAATCTTTCCATTTTTCAATCCAACCTACAGTGTGGCAGCCAGCTAGTTATCGTTCTAAAATGCAGTAGGTCATGGCACCATCGATTCTTACACATTTCCTGTTTAAAGGCCTTCAACTGCTTCCCTTACATTAAAATTCAATATTCCTGGGTTTACTTAAGCCTTTTAATATGGTTTATAAATGTTTACTCAAGTCCTTTAATTGACTTGTCTCTTTTCCAACCTTAACAATCACTTCTGTATTCTTACCACACAGTGCTGGGCGCTGTATTTGGAAAAGTTCTTGCAGGAAGGTTTCCTCAGTCCTCTAGAATGGACTAGGAGCCGCCCCATATGCTTCCAGAGTATTCAGTGCTTCCTCTCTTGGTAACCCTGTCCCTACATTGTAATTGCCTTTATGCTTAATTGCCTCCCCTGCGAGGTGTATAAAGATCTGTGTTTCTAACACTGTATCCCCCGCACATGATACCTAGTAGATACTCAATAAATTATGCCAAATTCAGGCACTACGGACACAAACCATGTGCTTTCAGCTATACCATGTTCTCTCTCTCAGATCCAAAACTCAGGATTACTTTACATCCTGTTGAGTCAAACATCCTTCAAATTCTCAGCATTTTTGTTTGGCACATCTGCTGATACCCGGATTAACCTGTTACATTATTATTTTACTCTTGGAAAATAACCTTGTGACAAGCAGTGGCTGTCTCTATATATTTAACTCCAATTATCACCTCAAGATTTTGTGATTCAAACAAGCACTCGGGCTGGGGGCTGACATGCATTAGGTGCTTAATTCCTTGTAGTTCACGTCTCGTTTTATGCAGTTCCCTTGATAGCCTTATCCAGTGTTTTGTAATAAAAATACCTCATGATGTTACAGCGATTTACAATTCGCAACATATGTTTCAAAACAGTTTCCTACAATAGTGCTGTCAGGTGAGTATTATTTGCAGTGCGAGGGCTAGAAGAAAGGGCTTCTTGTATGCTAGGCAAGTACTCTATCACTGAGCCCTATCTCCAGCCCTGTTTTATTTTGAAACTAGGGCAACTGAGGTCTAAAAGGTTGAATCTCTTCACCTACGGTCACAGCGAGTCAGCGAGTCGGTTAACAGATTATTTTAACCCGATTCTCCAGGGTCATCCCTCCCCGCCAAGCGCACCCACCCTATACTCTGCTACCAATGCCTTTTCAGGGACAAAAGGGCTAGAAGTGAACTGGGGAATGAGAGACTACTGCCCGATTTACAGAATAAGTTCACTCTCCAGGCCCCAGCACATCATCTCTGTATAGCTGGAACTTACGTAAGCTAAAGCAGGTTCTCAAATTAGAATTCTGATTGCTCTTGGCCTACTCAACTATACATTTTCCCCACAGGAAAGCTTTCAGAGGTCAACAACAACTTTAGCCTTGAAAAGAAGGCCTCTTGGACGATGGTCCCCAACTGCGACGCACTTGGGAAGCTTCACAAAAAATGCCGACACCAAGGCCGCCGCCGGAGATGGTCACGGATTGGGGTGCGGCCTGGGCCTCAGTATTTTTAAGGGGTCCTACTGCAGCGGACCCCAACGTGCAGCCAGGCCGGGAAGCACTGGGGGACCACACTTGCCCTCGGAACACCTCGCTCCGTAGTCTCCACTCTGGACTCGGGACGCGCGGCACTGAGAAGGCTCTTCCAAACACCAGTTCAGTAAAGCCAATTTTAGACACTCAGGGCGGAGCTCTCCGGCGAGGTCAGGTTATTTCGTCCCGTTTTACTGTTGAGACCAGGTCCAGTGGCAGCGAAGCGTCTTGTCCGACTCGCACAGTCGGTGTCCTAAAGTGGAACCTGGCGGGACGCTGGCTCGAGGTGTCGCGCTCGAAGTCTTTAAACGAGCTCTCAGGTACTGGAGGGGAGGACTAGAGGACCGTCGCTGACTCGCCGCCTCCCGCCCAGCGACGCACTTTCTCAGGGACCCTCCGCCCAGTCCCGCCTCCGGATGAGGGGCGTGGCGGTCTCGCTCCCGCCTCCCGGAAGTCGAAGAGGTACCGGCAGCGCCTTCGTCGACGTCACTTCCGCGCGCGGCCGTGAACGTCAGCGCCCGGCGTGGACCTCGGTGGTGCGGTTTGTGCGTAAAGTTCTGTCTCGGATGTGGGTTGCGAGCCATGGAGAGTGACTTTTATCTGCGTTACTACGTGGGTCACAAAGGCAAGTTCGGTCACGAGTTCCTGGAGTTCGAGTTCCGACCGGATGGTAAGAGCAACCTCCCGCCCGCCGGGAGCTGAGATTAGGCTTGGGGGCGGGCGGGGAGGCCGGGCGTCCGGAAAGGGCCGGGAGCTAGAGGAAAAGCAAACTAGAGCAGCTCGCCCCGGCTGGGACGCTGTGTGTCTGCTGCTTGGTTCTTTCTATCCGTGTGCAAATTTGACCAGATTGCTCACGTTTTAACAAATGGGTTGAACCCCTACCTTATGGCAGGGCTGTGTTCTGCTCTCTGGGACACAGCAACAAAGATAGACAAACTTTCCCTCTCGAGAAACTTGGGTTCAGTACTAGGAAGGAGATCATAAACAAAAAAGATGATCCCAGATAGTGATGAGTGAGCATAAAGAAACAAAATGTTGGAATAATTGCTGACTGGGCTGCTTTTAGACAGAGTGGCCTTTAGAGAGCTCTCTGAGAAGTGGATATTTGTTTGTTTGTTTTTAGTGCTGGGAATCGAACTTGGGGCCTTGTCATTCTAGGCAAACGCTCTACCACCTGAGCTAAATCCGCAGCCCCAGGAGTGGATATTTGAACTGAGTCCTGATTGACAAGAAGAAGTCAGCCTCCTGAAGCCAAGAGGAAGGGCATTTTACGGAGGGAGTAGCATATGTCAAGGGGAGGAAAGAGCCAGGCATGTTTCAGGTGGCCAGCGAGGCGGCTGAAAACAGCAGTGAGCTCTGGAGAGAATAATAGATGATGTTGGATGGGTAGGGGCCATAGCATGTAGTGTTTATACGGTGGTAAAGGTTTAGATTTCTCAGTGCAGCAGGATCCAATTGTAAAGTTTTAAGCGAAGAAAAAAATGTGAAAAAGCATTCTAGCTAGTGGATGCAGAATCGGCAAGAATGGAAAACTTAGGGTATAGCTCAGTGATAAAGTGTTTGCCTAGCATGCATGAGGCTCCGTGTTCCATCCCCAACACAGGAGGAAAAAAGTATGGGCAAGAGTGGAAACAGGGTTATTAATGAGAAGGTGGTCTACAGTGCTCAGGACAGAATAGATATTGCTTGGGACCAGGGTGATAATAGGATTGGAGAGGATTTATAATACTGTTGGAGGCAGAAGTAATAGGACTAGGCTGATAAATAATATTTGGGATAATATTTCTTCACCAAGGTGAAGAAAAGAGGAACCGAAGATGATTGAAAACTTGAACTAAGTGGGTCACAAGGATGAATCTGACAAGCCTTAACAGGGAGGGAGATAGATTTGTAAACAAATAGTGACAAAACAGAGTTTTAGGTGTTATGCTACAAAGAAACAAGAAACTTTGGAAGCAAAGAGGAAGCCCCTAATCCAGCCTGAGGGTTAGAGAAGGAGGCTTCTTGCATAAAATGACAGAGTTTGGGGTAAGGGTGTGCAGTAATGTGTATGAGTTGGTTTGGTGGCGAGGAAGAGTCAAGAAGGCATTTTGGATAGCATTCATAGCAAAGAGGCTGAAAGCTAGAAAGTTGGTGGGATGTTTCAAGCAGAAACAAAGTAATTTGACTCCAGCTGTGTGAGAGAAGATTATGTCAGGAGTGAGGCCGGAAAGGCAGGTGGGTGCTCAGCCTAGCTGTATGCCGTGATAGGGAATTTAGATTTGTGAGGAAGGCAAAGAGAAGCCATTGACAGTATCATAGTATTAGAGTAATCTAATCAGATGGATCTGTTGCTACATCACTTTATCCACTCACTGTACAGAGAATGAACTGAAATGGAATACTGGAGACAGAAACAGTGCAACAGCTCCTGGGATAAATTATTAGACTCTTTATACATGTGTCTTCTACAGTGGAAAAATCATGTTTTCTACTTTCTTTGCCTACTTCATCCCTGACATATACCCTGGTTAGCCTGTTGGTTTGTGGCACATACATACAAAGGGCCTTGTGAACCAAGTGTGCTTAATAATAAAGCACAACTTTTCCATCTCAAAAATAGATCAGAGTGTTGCATAGTTATATGATAATATGTGAACAGCATCCTTCAGTTTTCAAAATGCTTTCACAACTCATTTGAACCTCAGCACATGCTCTGTGTGGGTAAGTTTTTAATTATAATCTCTATTGTCAGTTAAGGACATTAAACTACGCAAGTGTAATTTGCCAGAATCACAAGAAAGCCTGTCTGTGTTCTTTTGCCATACCATGTCTTTTGCTTGAACTGTAGTTCAGTGTCAGCTGTAGTTTTGTGGAAAGACTGATTAACAGCCTAAAGTGAGGAACTGAAAAGACTAGTAATGGTGAGTTCTTTTGTGGGGGGGGGGCAGTGCTGGGGATTGAACTCAGTGTGTTCTGCCACTTGAGCTAAATCCTCAACCCCAAGACTACTAATGTTGAAACACAAAAGGCATAAATAGTGAATCTATTAGTCACTTTGAAGAGCAGTTAGGATACAGCTGGTAGCCTTGATAGGCTAATGATTTATTCATATATTTGTATTGTATTTTGCATTTATGCATTTATGTTTTGCTCCTCACAGGGAAATTGAGATATGCCAACAACAGCAATTACAAAAATGATGTTATGATCAGAAAAGAGGTAGGAGCCTTTCATTCACTACAATTTAGCCTTTTGTTTTGTACTGTTTGGGCTCTTTCCAGGAGTGGTATTAGAAGATAAATAGAGACGTACATACATACCTACAGACAGCGTCTAGATCGTTTCTCAGATTTTTTAGTTTGCATTTCCTTTACATTGATGAATCAACTACTTGTAACTATTTGAAGTCTGGTGTACCTTAGTTTGAACCCTCAATCTGACTTTAGGCAAGTTTCCTGAACTTGATAAGACTCTATTTCTTCATTTGCAAAAACAGTTCCCCACTCCCAAGTACTGTCATAGAATTAAATATGTTATAGCTAAAATGCTTGATATATTTCCTGTCAGAGGGCATTCAATGAATATTACTTTTTTGGTGGGAATGGCGCTGGGGAATCAAACTCAGGGACTTGCACTTGCTAGGCAAGTGCTCTACCACTTGAGCTAAATCCCCAACCCGGAGAGTGTTCAATGAAGAGACTTATTTAATTAGCATCCGAAAGAGAAAGGAGAACAGGGAAGACAGCATCATTGAATGCCCCTTAGATACTATGCATGGCACTGGGTGTTTAATGTATAGGTGTGATCCATTTAATGCTGATTATAAGCTCATGTGATAGAAATATTATGTCCTTTACCTATGAGAAAATGGAGGCCCAGATACTAAGTATGGGACATGGTCACAGTCACTCTGCTAGTAAGATCAACAGCAGGGATTCCGTGAAGTCCCTGTGCTCCCACTGTGCTGTGATTTCTATTACACTATTAAGGCTTCATCAGAGTTGCTCTTTTAATCACTTTGCACATTTGAAAACACCTTAACCAGTATCTTTTCATACTGTAAATTAACAGTTGATTTTATGCTTAGCCACACATCAATATCCTCACATTTCTTTTTTAACAAGGGCCAGTACGCAAAGTGTATTTTAAAAAATGTGTCTATGTTTTTCAGAATCGTGTTATCTAATACCAGCATGTATTAGTCAGCACACAAGGGGTACTTCCAAAATAAAGTTTAGTTAGCTCACAGTTGTGGAGGTTCCAAGTCCGAGTAGCATGACACAGGTCAGTGAGGACTGATTGCCTCTTGGCTGTGTCACCTCGTGGCATGGAAAGCAAAGGCAGAACACATGTGTGAGCAGTGACTACAGCCCTACCAGGAGCAGAGAGAGATTAATGTCTCATTAGGCCTCGCCTCTTAAAAAGTCTGTACTTCCTCCCAGTCCCACCACCCTGGCTGCCAAGCCTTTAATAATATGGACCTTTGAGGGGTCACAAATCATGTTCAAACCATACCATTGAGTATGGGTATATATCAGCCCATCTGTGCGGCTGTCACAGAATATCTGGGACAGGGTAATTTATAAACAGTGGACATTTATCTCTCTCAGTGAAGTCTAGGGTTGAGGCCTTGGCAGATTTAGCATGTGGTGAGGGCTCAGTCTCTGCTTCCAAGATGGTGTCATGTTGCCGCATCCTCTAGAAACAACAAACACTCTGTCCTTTTATGGAAAAAGAGCGAAAATGGCAGCTAATTCCCTTTAGTCTTTTTATGAGGTTCTGCCCTCATGCCCTCATCACCTCCTGAAGGGCCCACCGCTTAATACGGTTGTATTGGGGATTAAATTTCAGCATAAATTTTGGAGTGAACACACTCAGACTGTAGCAGGGGCTCATAGGTCTCTTTGAGCTCAGTGCTAAATCGGGTGTGTGGGCAGGTAGAAGATACACGTGAACAGTTAGTTACAACTAGTTAGGGAACTCGGGTGTTGTCATTAGGCACTTCTGACCCTGACCCTTCTCTTTAGTGTGCTGAAGTCTAGCATGAATGTCTTCCTCCCAACTGAGGCCCCAGGAACAGGTCTTCAGGAGCAGCCATTCCTATCTTCCATCACTGTGGAGAGTGCTGCTTAGAGATACATCCTAAATTCTGTTTTTTAACTTGCTTTCAGGCTTATGTACATAAAAGCGTGATGGAGGAACTGAAGAGAATAATTGATGACAGTGAAATTACCAAAGAGGATGATGCTTTGTGGCCTCCTCCGGACCGAGTAGGCCGGCAGGTGAGTGTTGTATTGACTATCCTGTAGTACAGAAATCTGAAATGAGTATAAGGTTTACTGCTCTGCATATGACATTGAACCCATTTGTGTTGTGTTGTGGAGCCTTATATGAAGCAAATTACTACACCTTGGTGTAAGAAAGCAGTAGTTCCATAGGGAACTCCAAAGAAGCAGGAGGTGCTGCTGGCCACCTAGAACACAGCCCTGAATTTCTGCTTGTTACTTTCTCCCGCCCCAGAGCAAAAATTTTGCTGTCCACCTCACTTATTAAGTAACTTCTGTGGACAGGGTATTGTGGGATTACAAAAATAAATAAAACATAGTAAAGGCATTTTCATATTTGACTTCATTAACAGAAAAGATATTTCCTCCTTGACAGCTGCCATCCTAATCCAGACTTATAATTTATTTCCTTGTGTCTCTTGGGTACAGGTCATGTTTCCATCTTAAAGCCAATGTGGTCTTTAAAAATGTAAATTTGTTTACACGTTCCACTGATTTAAACTCTTCACTGGTTTCCCACTGCACTTAAAAACCCAAACTCCTACCTAACCTTTTACCTCTCACAACCTCTCATTGTGTTCAAACTTTACAAACTTATTTCTGTTCCCCAAACATACTTACATTGTTTTTACTTGAGGCGCTTTGCCACATTCTTCCTAGAATTTGCTTCCTTTAACTCTGTTCAGTACTGTCATTGAATTTTTTGGAAGTGACTTCCACTGTGATATCTCTCCATCTAATCTAAGAAACGCCACCCTGTCATTTTTAAAAACAGATGTTTTGTTTTCTTATTAGCATTTATCATTAAAAGATTGTGTTAGAGCTGAGATCTGGGTTTAGTCCCTAACACTGCCCCCCAAAATGACTTTTTTTTTCTTGTTTGCTTTTCTTTATGCACACTCCTTTGGTACAAAGATTTTACCTATTCTTTTCTTTGCTATATCTCTAGTGACTAAAACTACCAGTGTATGGTAAAAACTCAATAGCATTTATTAAACTAATATTGTGATTATATATACTGGTTTGTAACCACATTTCTCGGCTCATAATCCCTTCTCCAAAATAAGGCATACAAACTATACTCTTTCTCTGTCTTTCTGTCTTGGAGCTTGGAGCCTGAAGGGACATTCTCTGGCCTATCCTTGTCACAGAGTAGGCCACGAGACCTCATTCCAGAGGGATCTTGTCCCTTTATAACAGCAACAAAAATGATAAAGAACTTGAACAAATTTAGCAAGATATACAAAACTTATGGAAAGGGCTTTATTAGAGGACATAAAAATATGCATTTTTATGAATGAGAAGATTCATAAAAATCAGTCATAAAGATGTTGGTTTTCAACAAAATAATTTATTAATTCATTCTAATTCAAATCAAAATCACAACAGGATTTTTTCCCTAGAAACTAACAGAATGAACATTAAATTCACGGATGATCAAAGAAGCAGGAGTAGCCAAGATAATATTGAAGACTTCTTGGAAAATTATAGATATTTGTAATGTACGGTAGTATTGTCTCGGAAATTGACAGCTAAACTAGTGGAGCAGAATAGGAAACCCAGAAAGACACCTGTGAATAGATAAAAACTTGGACCAGTATGTTACAGAGGTGGACTGTGAAATAGAAGGGAAGAGGATAAATTAATTATTCAGCAAATTATATCAGGACAGTTGATGGCATATTTGTATAATATTTTTTTAATTAGATCATTTATAGAAATAAAGTAAAACATAGAAAAAAATATAAACAATCTTTTATTATTTCTGTTGGAAAAGGTTTTAAAATTCAAGAGAAAAGGTTGATAAATTCAGCGTCTTTAAATTTGAAACTTCTGTTTGACAAACCATGTGAAGATGGAGTTGAAAGAAAACCAACAAACTGGGAGGAACTCTGTGTAAAACATGCCGGCAGGGAGTTTCTACCCAGAATGTATGGAGAGCTACAGATTAACAGTCAGAGTATTAGCATGTGCCTGCAATTCCAGCTAATCATAAGACCAACCTGCACAATTTAGCAACACTGTCTCAAAAAGAAAAGCAAAAAGACTAGCTCAGTGGTAAAGCACTTGCCTGGTGTTACTGAGCAAGGCCCTGGGTTCAACTCCCAGTGTCACTCAATAAATTAATTACATACATATAAATCGAAAAGACAGCCCAGCAGCAGAATGCACGAGAGTTACAAGCAGATAGTTTACAGACTCACAGTAAGTGGCCATTAAACATGAAAAGATCTACAACTTCATTTGTGAAAATGAGGACAGCAATGAGATACTATTTCAAGTTTGTTAGAATAACAAACAGCAAAAAAAAAAAAAATGACCATTTATTTAAAAATATACTACCAAGTCTAAAAACACAAAAGAATGTACCCCAACAACTTTGGGGATGTAGGAAGAATAGAATGAGAGATAGACATAAACTCTGTAACATTTCTTTAAAAAAGAAGAAAACTAAGGGTTCACTAGAACATAAATTTTACAAGGACAGAGATCTTTAGTTTGTTAGATTTTGCTGATCTGTCCTGACACTTAGGATAATACCTGGCACACAGTAGGCACCCCCATAGTTTTTGAAGGTTTATGGTACTTGTGTCACTGTTTGAAAGTGAGACCTGTCTCACTTTTCTCATTGCTGGGACAAAATACCTGACGCCCACAAGTTAAAGGAGGAAGGTTTATTTAGCTCACAGTTTGTAGAGGTTTCAGTCCACAGTTGGCTGGCTCCAAGGCAGGGCAGCACAGTAGAAGAGAAATAATCTGTGGCAGGGCAGGCAGGGGGCAGGAAGCAACAAGCCTTCCTTTCCCTTTTTATTCTATTCAGGCTGCAAACCTATGGGCTGGTGCCACCCACATCCAGGGTGACCTTCCCATTTTCCACATCCAGAATTATGCTAAGCCAATCAACAGACTAATTTAGTTATGCACTATATTCATACACCCTAGATCCAGCCACCTCTGAAAAGCCTCACCAATGAGTAAATGAGTACATGAGGCTTGGGGGAGGCATCTAGATAGAAGCCATAACAAGACCCAAGGTCATAAGAGTCTGAGAGTGAGTGGCAAACCTGGGATCAAATGCAAAGTCTTAAATACTTTTGCTTAGCCCATGTTGCCCAAAAAGATCGGAAGTTTGGGTATTTAAAAATAGATCTCTGTTGTGGGCTGGGGATTTAGCTCAGTGGTTAGAGTGTTTGCCTTGCAAGCATGAGGCCCTGAGTTCGATTCCCGGTACCAAAAAAAAAAAAAATAGATCTCTGTTATTCCACGTTTTTAACAGTGAAAACTCAAATACAAAGTAGTATGTAAATTCTTCTAAATCTCAGAAAAGTTACAGCCTTGAGACACAGCTTCTCAAGGGCTAAACCAGTGTTATATCTTTTTCTAGTGCCTCATAGAGTTTAGTGCGTAAAGTAAGGTGCCCTTGCTTAAGTGGCCGTCTATTACAGGGTTTTGGCAAATGATACATCCTTCTCCTGTGTACTTGATGAATAATCCAATTCTGCCCAACTTAGATTTTTTAAAATGTTTGTAGGAGCTTGAAATCGTCATTGGAGATGAACATATTTCTTTCACAACATCAAAAATTGGTTCTCTTATTGATGTCAATCAGTCCAAGTAAGTAAATGATCCTTATATCCATTTGTGTCTGTTTTGGAGGAGACTGATAAATCCTTACAAAATTGGGATCATTAAGGATGATCTGGTGCAAATGCAAGACAGGTGGGTGGTTTTGTCCCCTTAATAGCGAGGCCTCCAGATTATAGTCACCTTTGAGTACCCACCAGGGGACGGGTTCTGGGTCAGCACAGACACCAGAGTTGTGGGTGCTCAAGTCTCATATAAAATGATACAGTATTTTTATATAACTTCTGCACATTCTTATGAATACTTCAAATTATCTCTAGGGCTGGGGATTTTGCTCAGCGGTTAGAGTGCTTGCCTTGCAAGCACAAGGGCCCAAGTTCGATTCCTAGCAACCAAAAAAAAAAAAAAAAAAATCATCTCTAGATTATATTACCTACTACTTTGTTTCCAACTGATTTTTGTTTTTTTTTTTTTTTTTTTTTTTTTTTGTGCTGGGGATCGAACTCGGGCCCTTGTGCTTGCCAGGCAAGAACTTTAACCACTGAGCTAAATCCCCAGCCTTACCTACTACTTTGTAATTGGTTGTCTTACTGTATTGCTTAGGAAGTAATGACAAGGAAAAAATTCTGAATATGTCCATTAGAGACATAGCTATCATCGGTCTATTATATACTCAATCCATGAACCCAAGATGCAGAGCACACAGATACAGTCATTAATATCTTGAAATGTATCTTTATAGTCTGCTTTCTGTGCATTAGAAAATACATAGTTTTTAAAGCCTTCCTCCCCAAATTAAGATCAGCAATCTTATTTTAATCAAGATTTTTGTCACTTAATATATTTCCCCACCCGAAAAAAAACCCCTCAACATGTTTAGATTACCTCATTAATATTCCATTTTAATATGTAGCCTTCTCCTTCTTCATGGACATGTGGTTGTTCAAAGTCTTAATACTGTAAATACTTTAACAAGGAATTCTTTGTAGGATAATCAAGAGTTGTTGTTGGCTTTTTTGGTTTGTTTTTTGCTTTTGGGGGTTTTGTTTTGTTTTATTTTTGCCAGTTTTTCTCAGCTTTTTAATTTTTTTTTCCTCTTGCATTTTAGGGACCCAGAAGGCTTACGAGTATTTTATTATCTTGTCCAGGACCTGAAGTGTTTGGTCTTCAGTCTTATTGGATTACACTTCAAGATTAAACCAATTTAGATTGAACATTGATATGGACATGAAGGGGGTAGGGATAGTTGTTTTTAATTACTATTACCGGGAAATTTTTGTGTATATCAAGGCAGTATTTTTTTTATAAACTATAAGTAATTGTCTTTAATAAATGTGATAAAATCCAGTTTTTGTTATTTTACAAATATCTGAATTTGTGAACTCTACTTAGTTACTTCGTAAAACACAAACATCTTAGGGAAGTATTGCCAAGAAATCTAGCCAACGGTATAAAAACTACCATTCTTACAGGAAAAAAAGAGAGTAGAGAAACATGTTAAAAAATACTGAGAATCCAATCAGCAATATTCAGAGGAAATTCTGGACAAATGACCTACTTTCTTAAATAACTGGAAGGGAAACAGATGGAGCGGAAACCTATAAAGGAAATTTTGAAGACATATTACTATAATTGTTAGAGGTGTACTTCAGTGATAGAGCACTTGACTAGCGTGTGTGAGGATTTGTTCCCTAGTAATACGAAGCAACATCAAAAAACCCCACAGCAGTCTGTCGTGTTTGGCCCCTATTTGGCTCGTGATCAAAAACTTAAAATTGACACTTTAAACACTGGATGTTTTAAGATTTTAATGAAATAAGTTTTTAGGTGTGAACTAGTATTGTGGTTGGGAGTTTTACAATTATCTTTTACAGACATCTGTCTTTTAGTAGCTATTTCAGTGTCGGAGCAGGGAGAATACTTTGGTTTAATACAGGGGATAAAATGTCTGATTTCAGCAAAGCTTCCTGGTAATTCATTTTAAAATCAAAACCAGCAGCCATTAAAAACAGACCAAATTGGTACGGAGAGTGTGTGAATTTGTTCAGCAGGTAGATCAACCTGTAGGCATGACGTTTATTTTGTCAAATCAGATGGCTTCTTAAAACTGCATGGCTTGGCAGGCCTATGGTGCCACCTGTAATCCAAGCACTTTGGGAGGCCGAGGCAGGAGGATCACAAGTTCAAGTCCCATCTGGGCAACTTAGGTAGGTCCTGTCTCCACAAAGAGGTCTGGTGATGTAGCTTGACACAGAGGCCCTAGGTTCAATTCCTAGTACTGCCAAAACCCAAAGAACTGTATGGCCTCTTAAAGGGAATTGCTGGTTGACTAGATGACACTTGCTGAAAGAAGTGGGCCTTGATGAAAGTCGTTTTACTGAAAGGACGAGCGACAGATGTAAACCCACATCCCCAAGACCCAGGTCCAAGGGTTCTTAACCCGGGCCAATGCTTTTTCCACCACACTTTACTGTGCCTCCTTTAAAGATTATGGGGAACTCGGGGCCTGGTGAACTGGCCTGGCAGGGTTTCTGACTCCAAGTCTCCTCCTCGTAGAAAGGTTATGTAAGTCTTGAATGAGGGTGCCATCTGATGATTCCCACAGCCTCCGGGTCGTATCAGTAAAGACATAGGCTAAGACAGGTGGGAGCACAGAGGACAGCCCGCTGGAAGGGTGTGTCCAGTCAGCAGCCGCGTGAGAAGGACGTGGACACGGGGCAGTCTCCTGGAGAGAGGTCTGGCAACTAGGTTTCTGGGTCAGTCCCGGGGGAGCAGTTCAGAGAAGACGCCATCCCCACTCTGGACGCTGGCCGCGGGCAGGAGCAGCCAAGGTGACCCGAGAACCCTCAGGGCAGACAGAGGAGGGCCGAGCCGGGAACCGCTTAGTGCTGGCACAGAATTAGGGTTCAGAAAGTACCGGTGGCATTCCGATTCCTGGAGGTCACTTTGCGCGGGCCTCAACACCAGACTGACCACGGATTTCCAGTTCACCTGAAGCGAAAGGGGCGGGTCACCTGCAGGGCGGAGCAGCCGCAGCCGGAGCCCGCCCCGCCCCAAAGTGCGCCAGCTACGCCTGCCTTACGACAGGCCGCAAAGTAGCGGCGCTGGTTTAAGCTGCGCCGAGCCGGACTGTCATGGGGGTGAGCCAGTGGAGGCCCGCTGCGGGGCGCCGGTGCACCCGGGCCGGGGAAGGTGGTGGAGAGCAGGAGGAAACGCGGGGAGCGAGGTCGCGCCGAGGGAGCGGGCGGCAGGCTAGAGCTGGGAGGGCCCGGGGCGGGGGGCGCCGATGGGCACGCGGTCGCGCAGGCCCTGGCGGTGTTGACAGCGTGGTCTGCCCCTTCCTTCAGAAAATCGCGCTGCAGCTCAAAGCCACGCTGGAGAACATCACCAACCTCCGGCCCCTGGGCGAGGACTTCCGCTGGTACCTGAAGGTGCGGGGGAGAGCGGGGGCCTGAGACGGGCGGGGCATCCGGGACTCCGGGGAGGTGTGGCCCGTCCTGACCTCGGTGTCGGAAGGGAGTGATCTCCAGCAGCATGAGAAATATTTAATCAGACATTAATTAGGGTTCGTGTGGCTAAATTTTTAGGTTTTCTTTTTAACTTTACTGGTTCATTTTTAATTGACAGTCTTGGAAAACTTCTAATTTTCCCTTTGTTAAATATTGTGTACTTTGTAAATTGACACTAATCGAAATGCTACTTAGAGGGATCTTGTGATTATTTAATGTAAGTAATTTCACCTCCTGTTTTGTTGATCAGGTTTTATTTATTGTGAAATGGTTTAATTTTGTGCATGCTCCACCCTTTCCTCCCCACTCCACACTGGTAAACCTGGTGCCCTAGTAGCATGGTCTGCAGAGGGCCTCATCTTACCTGAACAGTTTAAGGTCTTTTGCTGGCGCAGATCCCAGAGATTCTGCTCTGTTCTCCTAGTTCAAATCCCAGAATCCTTCTGAACCCCTCAAGCCTTGTCTTACTTGACTTTTATTTCCAAATATTTTTGAAGTTTGAATTCCAGGGTTTATTTGGGGAATCAGTGTCCTTTGGTTACAAGAAGCAGAGTCTAGTGATGAGCCAGGAAGATGGAGTAATAGCAGTGTGACGAAAACTTAAATCAGACATTGACAGGCCCTGTGGGGACACAAAGGAATCTCCTAACCAGGTCAAGTGGCTGGGGGTCTGTTGAAGCCATTTCTCTGCCACATAAGCATTGAGTTCCCATCAGGCTGGGTACTTCATAAAGGGAGACAGGTACCCTAACATGAGAAACATCTGGATATGTTCTTGGCCTAGAAATAAGTTTGGTTATGTTCTTGTTGGGGCTGGTTGTAAGGATGAAGAGTGTCAGTAAGAGCGTGTGTTATGACCCTGCCTATCTCACACTGTCCACAGCTGTTTTACTTGTATTCTTTTCTCCCCCGCAACCCCCCAAGATGAAATGTGGCAACTGTGGTGAAATTTCAGAAAAGTGGCAATATATCCGACTGATGGTAAGTGTTCTTCACCACACATACACATACACACACACACACGGCCCCATATACTCCTGGCAAGAATTTGGAGAAATTAGCTTTTATTTCCTCAGTCCTTTAGACCCTACTTTTTGTGGTTTGGGAGGGCAGGCATCAATGTGATCAGCGCTGGAAACAACAGGCATTTTGTGATATGAGGCAGAGTTCAAGAAGGAACCCGTCTTCAGTCTCGAGAAGCCTCCGCAGGATGCTTTCTGTTGGTGCTGCAGATTGGACCCAGGGGTTTGCACATACTAAACATGTACTTGACTACTGAGCTGTATCTCTCTTCTCCAGGATTCCTGCCTTAGCAGGTCACTTACCTCGGAGGGTCTTGTCTCTTTAGTTGGGTAATAAGTGGTAGGACAGGGTCTCAGGACTCTTGTATCAAATTGATATGTGACTAGAGGTTCTGTTTGCTCTTTGCCAGGACAGTGTGGCTTTGAAAGGAGGGCGTGGCAGTGCCTCTATGGTCCAGAAGTGTAAACTGTGTGCACGGGAAAATTCCATCGGTAGGTCAGGCTGCAACTACTGAGTTCTGCCAGGCTGGCCCACAGCTTTCTGGTACCAACTGAAAGCAGGCTTATATTAGCTGTGGGGGTACTCAGGCCTGATGTGCTAAAGCCTGCACAGCTGTCTGTGTTTCTCAGAGCCACATCTGGGTACTAGGGCAAGGCCTGGATATTGGTTTAAGTCAACTTTGTCTCTATTTTATGTTTCAGAGATTTTGAGCAGCACCATCAAGCCTTATAATGTAAGTTTGCTGCTGCAGTTTCTGCTCTAAACTCTGACCGCGCATCCCAGGAGCCCTGAACTGTTGTCCAGAAAGTTCCTTTTTTGCATTCACTTCACACACTCTTTCGGCCAGAGTCTCCCTATAGCGGGTCTCCGACAGTAGGTAATATTGCCCAAGGCAGGCTTCTTTTAGAATGGAGGTGTTATTCCTGGGCCCCATTTTAGGGTCGGGGGCAGTGAGGCCCACATGACAGGAAGGACATGGTGGTGTCCTGAGAGCATAGTTGGGCCTGCCCTCGCAACACACTTCCCTTCTAGGCTGAAGACAATGAGCAGTTCAAAACAATTGTGGAGTTTGAGTGCCGCGGCCTTGAACCAATTGATTTCCAGCCCCAGGTATGTGTGTCTTTTGGGGGGGCCTTTGAGGAGGGCATGTGTGAAGTGACAGCAGAACTTTGCTTCCTACAGAGGCCACGGACGAAGAATTCTCCTTTGTAAGAATATAATAACTGTCGCTCATAAAGTGCCTTCTGTATGCTGGGCACTATGCCCGTTTCCCGTGTGACCTCACAGTAACCCCATAAACTGATTCAGCCTATCTTTCTGATGAAGAACTTTGGAGAGTTTGCACCTGTCTGGGGTCACACAGTTAGTAAGCAATGAGCTATAAGTTGAATCCAGGTCTGTGACTCCAGAACCAGTGCTCATCCCTTGATCTGTACAGCATTTCCACCTCACAGCAGATCTGTGAGGTAAGGCAGAAGAGACAATATTGTCATTTTCATTTCATAAATAAGAAAACTAAGGTCCAGAGAGAGGAGTGACACGCCCTGGGTCCTTGGCAGATCGGGGCAGTGACAGAGTCTACCTCACTCCTGCCTTCTGGTCCAGGGCTGTAATTTGGAAGAACCACTCTAGTCCGAAGCCAGCTCCCAGGTCCTGGAAGCTCAGCAGTTATTCCAGCTGCCCAGCATGCGTCTCTGTCTGCATCCCAGATCGAGAGAAGCCACCTCCCAGGCCAGTCTTTACTTGCCAGCCTGTGCTCCCTTCCCGAGACTAACTGCTGCCTTCCTGTCTTCTAGGCGGGGTTTGCTGCTGAGGGTGTGGAGTCGGGGACAGTCTTCAGTGACATTAATCTGCAGGAGAAGGTCTGTGACTTGGGGCCTTGCAGGGTGCTGTGGGACACCTAGTGGGAATCACCTGACCAGATCCAAGGAAAGCTGGTTCTGCATTTTTGTGCTTTTTGCTATTTAAATGGTCACAAGTGTGGTGCTGAAGTGCTGTTTAGTGTTCCTGTATGCAAGAAAGCTGCGGTGTGCCTGGCAGGGAAAATACCTGTTAGGTAAACTTCATTCGGGCATGAATTACAGTGCTGTTGGCTATGAGATCAAGCAGTCCTCAATATATGTTAAATAAGATGTCTAATCAGAAAGAAGTGTACATAAAACAAAGTTATCTATTGATCAGTTAATGAAAATGTGACCAGAGGCTCACAGGAACTTAATCCCATATTTGCCCTGGGAAAATGGTCAGTATTCATGAATTTAGTGTTTGTAGTGACCTTATAGCGCTAACAAGTAATCATTGTATTACCGGAGATGTTGCTACCGTGGAAAAGTCTTGTGCTCAGGCCTTAAAGGAAGGAAGGGCAAACACTTCCTTCCAAGCTGGACATGGTGGCAGGCGCCTGTAGGCTGAGGGGAAGGATGACTTGAGCCCAGGAGTTCAAGACTGCCTGTCCACATAGTGAGACCCCATGAAAACAAAAGCAAAAATCTTCATTCGTTTGCATGGCCCCTAATAACAGTAGCTGGCATTCACTGAGCTCTTCTTTGTGCCAGGTACTGGGCTGATGCTTTACCTGTGTTTCCTCATTGATCCTCTCCACAGTCAGTCTGAAGTCTGTTATTGTCCCTTTTTAAATACAGGACAGAACTGAGGCTTAGAGAGAAGTTCAGTGGCTTGTGCACAGACACAAGCTGAAGGAGCTGGAGTTCAGGCCAGAGCTTTCCGGCTCTGTCCTGGGTCGTGCATGTTCACGAGTATCAAGTCAGAGCCTGAGCTGGCCTCGGTCCTTCTTGTCCCTTCTGCAGAGTGACCTATTCTGTGCTGTGAGGCTAACACCGCCGTCTTATTCTATAGGACTGGACTGACTATGACGAGAAGGCTCAGGAGTCTGTGGGAATCTTCGAGGTCACACACCAGTTTGTGAAGTGCTGAACACTCTTCCTGCACATTTCCCCCAAAGAACTGAGAAGAGAGAAAGTGCCCCAAGCAGTAGCACCCGCAGAGGCTGGTGCCCACGTCCATGTGCCCATCTCTTGGCAGCTGTATCATGCTCTCTCCATCTGCATGCTGGGCTTTGTCTTAGTTCCTAAGCCTCGCCAATAAAGCCCCTATTCGTGCTGCGTTGGTAATTCTTGTCTGTGGAGGCCTCCACAGACAAGAATTAACACTGGAGGTCTTGGCTTTCTGGTACCTTCCCTTGGTTTTAAGTCCCTGCTGCTGATCCAGTTTGCAAAATATGCAGGAGTACATTCTTCCAAAGGCTCACCAGCTTGTGGAAGGGGTGGGGCAGGTCAACCCAGAGGACTGAAGGTGTCAAAGCCAGTGGCAGAAAAGAGCATAGAAGTCTGTGGAATGGTGCCATGAGCCAAGCAGTCCTGAGCCAAAACACTGCATTGGCCAGCTTGCCTGTCAGACCGAAGCGTCTGCTAGCTGAGTCACTTCATCTTCCAGGGCTTGCTCCTGGCATGCCTGCTCTACACAAGTCCTGGCTAGTGGTCGCCGGGTCTCTGCTCACTTGCTGTGATGGGGCACTTCTGGCCCATCAAGAGCATTGGTATGAAAGTTCTTCCTTATTCTCAGTCAGCCTCTGCTCCCTGAAGTTCCTCCTGCAGATCCTGGTTTGCCCACGGTGGCCACACTTACACGTTCTTCTGCCCCCAGGCTATACTTTGGAGTTGTGAAGAGAGTAGTCAAGACCTGGTCATGGGCCTGGTTCCCTGGGCCCAAAGAGCCCCACACACCAGACAAGTGCTAGGCCATGAGAGGATGCTTGCGGCTTCACTCTGGTGAACTCACCATTTTTAAAATCTATTACCACAGACCTTATTTCTCCACTCTTCTGCTGGAACCTGGAATTCTTTGGAAGGAAAAATTATCTGTGGCTCCCACTTTCTGTGAGTGGGAAAGGGTCTGCCCACTCCCAGGCTGGCTATGGGGCTCTAGGAAGGAGTCCTTGGGTTTCAGGCAAAACTGGCTGTGTCCAGGGCTGGTGAACAGGTGCCTGCCTTGTCCCCGTTCCAGTCTGGCAGCCACATCGTGTCCTCCACGTCACCTGTGTTCCCTGTTGCCTGGGCTCTTCTGCACCTGATAGCAGGGCTTCTCCAGTCCTCCCTCAGCCCACCCCCCGCCCACTGTCCAGCCCACCACCTCAACTGGGAGCGGGTCACACAGGAAACACTGAGCGGGGGAAGCAGCATTTCTTGCTTTTAGTCTCTGTGTCAGCCAGTGTGTAAGTTCAAGAAGTCACACACTGAAGAGCTCAAGGTTTTCTTTATATTTTAAATTACTTTGGATTGATCAGGAGGTAGGAGAACTCAAGTGGTCATTAACAGATTAAAAGAAAGCTGAGAAAGAAAAGATACTCAGTAAAATTCAATACCCATTTAACAAATCAGACTTTCAGCAACTAGGAATAAAAAGGGACTGTCCTCGCCTCACAAAGGATATCTACAGAAGACCTAGAGCGAGAGACATGTTTAGCCAGTGATGAGCTAGCTGAAGTACTAGACTCGAGGTAGGAGGACAGGAAGAGCCCTCGGTCACGGCTTCCGTTCACTGTCGGAGGTGTCACTGGTGTGGTGCGATGATGAAAGAAGGGAGAAGCAACTCAGTTCTTCACAGATAATGATTTTCTGCTTAGTCCAAAAGAATAGGTGCTAGGTTTAAGATTTACAGAAATTGAATGCATTTCTGTACACTACTAACAAGCAAAATATAACTCAAAAGATATAATAGCAATGAAAAAGTAACTAAGGAGAACATTATTACATCTACCAAGAGACGACCTCAATGGAGGAAATGTCAGATTTACTGAAAAATGTTAAAGCCTAAAGAAATGAAGATCTGTTGTACTGATGGATTGGAAGGCTTGATAGTATAAAGATACTATAAAGTTGATACAAAGAATGAGTTTTCGAGTTCTTACTGGAGTCTGAACTGGAAAGCACAGATGGGAGACTTCCCTGCCAGGTGGCACGGTGGATTTACACGGCTGTGGCAGTGGAGCCAGTATGCTATTGGCCCTGGATATCCAGACAGCCCAGCAGAATAGGAGCCACACAGACTCGCTGCTGTATGAAAACTGATTAATGACAGGTGGTGGTGCAGATCGGTAGGTTAATTATTAACTCATCAATACATGTGCTGGGGTAGTTGTTACACTTTGTACAATAAAATAAGTTTGGAGCCCTACTTCATGCTGCATTCAAAAATCTCTTCCGAGGATCAGTGAACTTCGGTGCATTGGTACTGTGGTATGTAGTGTAGCAGGTCCCTGGGCTCAGTCTGGCTCACTGTAAATGGGGCAAGTGCCTCCCCTCTTGGGACTTCATTTTCTCCATTTGAAAAATGAGGGTGAGGGGCTGGGAATTTAGCTCAGTGGTTGGAGTGCTTGGCTTGTAAGCACAAGGCCCTGAGTTCGATCCCCAGCACCAAAAAAAAAAAGAAAAAAAAAGAATAGGAAAACGAAAAATGAGGGTGCTTTCAGCACTGAAAACGTTATTGAGATCAACCCAAATGGTGTCACCTCTAGGCTCTACCCTTCATACCCAGGCCTAGACGCATTTATGGTAAGTGATGAGGAAAAGGTAGTTCCCTGCCCTGCAGTGTCCTGACCAGGTACAAGTTGAGGCCACTAGAAATGGAGACAGTGGCAGACGAGTCCTGAATGCCCTTCTGGGTGTACACTCTGTGAAGTTCCTCAGTATGCTCTTAAATTATCCCTATGCAGCCTTCTTTCAAGTACCGTCTTTGTCTGGTCGCATTTTTCTTAGCTAGGCTTTTATGTGAAATCTTGGCTTTTTGTGCCTAACACTGAGATGAAGGTTGGGTAAAGTCAGGCCACAGGCCTTGTGCAGGGGTAATTTCTGCTGATTGCCAGAGGCCAGAAGCCCCGGGGACTCTACTTAGCTGGCGTGGCGATCTCCTCTGCCCAGTGAGCTGAGCACCCTGGTCCAAGTCCTCTCACTGGTTAGTCCCTCAGGACTCCAGAGGAGGCAGCTTTCGCACCTAGCATTCAGAAAGCTGCAGGAATCACAGTCCTAGACATTTTTTAGCTTATGAATCTCAATGTTCATTTGGCATATCTTCCATGAGGGCCTCTTCAGCACCAAGCACTCGAGCAAGGGGGCTGAATTAGGCCCAGGCTCCTGCTTAGGAGCAAAGGGTCAGATGAAGTGTAAGCCATTAACTATCAGTAATTCACAAACGTAGCTGTGCGCTACATTGCTGGGTAAACTAGAAATATAAGATAGGTTTCCTGGCCCATTTCATTCCCACCAAGTGAGCCTTCCTCAGTTTGAGGTTTGAGCTTTTCCATCTGGAAGCATTCTCAAGGAAAGCTGACACATGCAGGCTGCCAGAACCACTGGGCAGGTTTCATGGCAGGGTTTGCTCTTGGTAACTCCAGGGATCAGATGAGTTCACATAGGTCACATGCTTAGTGCAGTGCTGGGCTCCATATGCAGGAGCGAAAGGAAGCAGTTAGGATCTGATTAGAAATGCAGACTGCGCTGTTCTCTGATGGCTGAGCACCACTTGGAGCCACCCCAGGGCCCTGCTCTCAGTGCCCTGGAGATGGGGCCAGACTGACAGACCTGCCTGGCCTCCTGGGCATCAAGTGCTGACTAGTGACTATCCCTCCTGTTCCCTGAAGATGACAGGAGAATCTGGCCGTTTCTTTTCAAATGAAAAGATCAAAAACTGCCAAACAGCTGCTGCTTATTTCTCCTTAAACTGGAAAACAGCAGTGAACTTCACACCCATCAAAATAAAATGGCTACAATAAAAAAAAAACAGATGGTAACAAGTATTGGTGAGGATGTAGAGAAACTGGAATTTTCATCCCCTGCTGGTAGGCATGTACAACGGTGTGAAAGTCGGGCTACTCCTTAAGCAACTAAGCAGTTACAGCATGACCCAGCAGTTCCACTCCTAGGTATGTACCCAAGAAAATTAAAACACATCTGTATAAAATGTATGGCACACACCTGTGATCCGAGCACTCTGGGAGGCCGAAGTAGGAAGGTCAAAAGTTGGAGCCAGTCAAGGCAGTTTAGCGAACTGCCCTTCAGGAGGGGGAGGTAGGAGGATTGCCACAAGTTTGAGGCCAGCCTGGGCTACATAGTTCAAGGCCAGTCTGAACGATAAAGCGAGACCTTGTTTCAAAAAGCCAAAAATGGGGTGGGGGTGGGGATGTAGCTCACCATGAAGGCTCTGTGCTTAACCCTAAGTACCTCCCCAAAAATGTAATTTACAAATGTTCATAGCAGCATTATTCAAATAGCCCCAAAGTGTAGAAAACCCATGCTAGAACATGGGTAAACATTAAAAAGATACTACGTGAAAGAAACCAATTACAAAAGGCCATATATCATGATTCTACTTACATGAAATTTTCAACATAGGAAAATCTATGAACAGAAAGATTAGTGACTGTCTAGGGCTTTGGGAAGTTAGGATGTTGGAGGAAAAGTGACAATTAATAGGTATGGGTCTTCTTTTTGGGGAGAAAAGTCAGAAAATGTTCTGATTGTGGTGATGGTTGTACAAGTATATGCTGAAAAAACTGAATTTAGGCACTCTCTCTGGTGTGTGAATAAAGTGGGAGGCTGGGCGTGGTGGTGCACACCTGTCATCCCAGCACTCAGGAGGCTGAGGCAGGAAGATCACTGAAGGTTCAAGGCCAGCCTGGACTACACAGTGAGACACTGACTCAAAAAATGAATAAAACGAGCAAGGAAGCAAGCAGGGTTTTTAAAAAGACGTAAGTCATGTGGTATCCACAAACCTCAGTCTGGGGGCCTGGAGGCACCCTGAGGAGAGCAGACAGTCCTCAGAGAGGCTGGAGCAGCTGTGTGCAGATGTGCCACACCTGCCCAGAGGTCAGGGACAGAGAAAGTCACCTGCACCCAGCAGGGGAGCTGCTTTAGTGGGAGGAGCAGCAGGACCAAGTGAACAAAGCCCTCTCTCCTGAGCCAGAAGGCCGGCTGGTACCAGATGTAATTACTGGATGGGCAGATGGAGACAGCACTGAACAAGGGGACAGAAGAGCTGGTCCTGGTTCTGCCACTTCCTAGGTAACCTCCGCACGCCCACAGCCTATCCAGAGCTAACAGGAGCGAGTCAGCTGATGCCTAGAGAAGAACTTTGCAGATGGCAGGGTCCTGCACAGACGGCAAAGATCTGTGTGTGAGCCCCAGTGGGCTGAGGTTGACGGTTGTGTGTCTCTGCCATCCTAGCTACTGTCCAGAGCCCTGTACTCCAATTCCCAGGTAAGACGGGGCATGAGCTGAGCACTGTGACAGGCCATTATACACCAAAGTGTGCAGCCTGATACATTCACCCCAAATCTCAGCATTAAATGCAGTTTGGCAGCCCAACAAGATTGCTGATATGCTGGTCCTACGAGTTAGTGCTATAGGGAACTCGCAGGGATGGAAGAGAAGTAACAGGCATTCCCGAGCAGTACTGGACCTCAGACTACATTTCAGCTATGTGCCAGCTAGGTGCCAGGTGCCTCACCCTGTAATGCTTCATGCTGTGGGACTTAGAGAATTAAATGAGGTGATGTGCTCAAAGTGACTGTGACTGACCCATCCCAAATTTCAAAGCCAGTTGTATCAGCAACTCACTGGGAAGCCAGTGAGGATACAGTAGGATTAAACACAAACAAAACCCCTCCTGCTTCAAAAAACATCAAAAATACCCGTCCTTCCGCATTACAGTGTTCTAACAATAAACTGGGGAGAAAAAAGAAAGTTCTGTGCTCATTTCACTCAGTGGAAAGGTTCTCACCTGGCGTCTGCCTCCTTGGACCATAATTAGCATACATGCTTCAAGCACTGGTAAAGCAGCAGTCCTCAAATCTGCAGAACAGCCTTTACTGCAGAGCACTTCGTCCCTTAGGAGAGCAGAGTGCTTTACACAGTGTGCCAAGGTGGGGCAAGCTCACAGGGAGGATGAGGCTGCTTCCCACAGTGCCTGAAGGTCTGGCAGCCAACAGGAACTCACTGCTACCTGAACTTAGAGCTGGAAAGTTCTTTGTGGGGATCAGGAAATTAGACTAAAAAGAATTAACAACCATTTCTGAGCAACACTTCAATTTTATTTCTGCTTAAACAATAAATAACCCTGAGTTATTTTTCCAAACCCTATCTCCTGATCAAAGGGCCTAAAAACTGAAATCTCTCATCACCTTAATTGTGATCTAGTCCCACTCGGAAATGACATGTTTAGTTTTAAAACCCTGATCTTACAGCTCAGACACTGGCTGCTTAGGCACCTGCGATTAGTTTAAGCACAGAATAGCACCTATTAGCTGCATGGACCCCTATTTTTGTGACAAGGAAGCAACGAAAGCACTTCACCTACCTGTGAGCTAGGTTTTGATAGATTTGCCTTCTAAGACATCAAACATGTCCTCTAAGGACTTCTCAACACACTGCAGAAACTCCCGGGCATTGCGTCCTGGGTAGGAAGAGACATTGTAGCCTATCCAGTTGTCGTGGACGGCGTAGCCAATGCCGAAGCCATCGGGGACCACAGGGGCAAAGCCCCCAAGGCTCACTGCAGGGCTGTTCAGCGTGCTGGTGGACAGGATGTTGTGGTTCATCTGTCCATATGCAGGGTCCAGGTAGAGCTCAGGCAGGGCAATCCCTCTGGCTGCTGCCAGGTACCGCAGAGCAAACAAGTGTCGGTCAAAGCCCTGGCCTGTCAAGAGACACAATGGAAAGAGAATCTCAGAGCTGGCAAACCCCCTAGCCGTGGTAGGAATCCCCTTCACAGCATCCTGGAGAGAGGAAGAAGGGTCTGTCTACCTCTGCATGTGTACCTCCAGCTTGCTTACCTTTGGAAGAGCTCATTCCAGAATATTTTACATTATTTAGAAAATACATTTTCAGCTGTCAACTGCTGAACTAGAAACTTGCATAACATGGAAGCATGGTTTTAAAAACCGAGTTGCATTAGTCAAACTGTCGAGTATACAAGAAAGCTAGACTCAAACACTAGGACATGGGACCAGGGGTGTAGCTCCTAGTGGTACGCATGTGCTTAGCATGTGCAAGGCCCTGGATTCAGTCCCCAGCATACATGTATACACACACACGCACGCACGCACGCACACACAAAGACAAAACTCAAAGTACAAGCCACGTGTAAAAGACAAGGTTGAGTCAGCCTTATACGCGCTGTGTAATACTGGGCCAGTGGCCCCATTTTCCTACCTACAAATGGAAAAGGCGACCACCAGGTCTCTGAAGTCCCTTTCAGTTTCAAGACTTTATAGATATACAAAAGGACTGGACTAAGGGACCCTCCACGTCCTTTCCAGGTCTTGAATTTTATCACAAAGAGGCAAAGAAGGATGACGTTGAAATTGGGAAAAGCTTCTGAGATATCCTACTTATAAGGAGCCACACACTACCTATGAGGAGAAGGAAGAGAGACTGCAGCTTAGAAATCTTAAATGGTCAAAAGTGAGGGGTCTGCTAACCAATAAGGGATTAAGGGAAAGAGAGAGAGAGAATGAGAAAATGAGTATGAATCGTGTTACCGATGAAAGTGACCTTAAATGAGGGGACAGTTCAGTGCATTTCCTCGTCCCTCGTCGTGGAGGACGTGAGGTTGTGCTGATCCCTAGTGGTTGGCTCTTCGGACTGCTAGGGTGGAAAGCAATCATTCTGGGAGTTGGCAGGTGAAATAAAGCTAGCGAGAGCACAGAAATCGGATGCAGGGTGGAATATCACAGAGGCTGACCAGGCACCACGGCGACAGGACCCGAGGGCACACTCCCCGCCCCGCCTCACCCATTGCCGCCTCTTTGGTCAGCCGGCTGTGGTACTCGGAGCACTCCGCCATCATCTGCTGGAGCTCAGCAACACTGTGCTTGGAGGGCGCCCTGACAAAGGCCTCGGAGCACCTCTTCGTGAAGACGGAGGCCGGGCGGATGGTCTCGGTGCGGCCGTGCTTGAATGCTGCAGTGCTGCAGGACTCATAGGTGGCCACTGTCTGCCCGTACTGCCTCAGGAAAGCCATCTGGAAGGCCAGCTGGGCCACTGCATCGGGGCTCAGCTTCTGCTTCTTCAAGAATTCTTTGCCTGCCCTCTGAAACTGGACACAGTCAATGGTTAGGCTTTTCATGGTGGCATCAAACTTTTCCTTAGCAGCAGTGATGCCTGCCTTTAAGGCATCGTTCAGCTTGAAGCCGAGTTTCTGCACAGATGCAGAAGAGCTGGTGGCGGCTGGCTGGCTCTGGGGAGTGATGGCAGGGGCCTGAGTGCTGTCTCTAAATACTTCATTGAAAAACCTGAGCACTGCCACGCCGTCACCCCATGCGTGCTCAAAGTGGACAGCGGCAGAGCCATCCTTGGCGACGATGAGGTTAAAGGATTTGTCGAACCAGCGGTTTGTGCCATCGCCGTGCAGCATGGTGTGAGACAGATGGACAAGGTCCTTGATGGGGAAGTCATCCAGGCAGAGGCAGAACACAGCAGAGTCCACTTTCCTCAGGGTCTCCTCATTGCCACCGTGCAGCAGCTTCTGCCTGAGCTCTGCCCAGACGTCCCGGTTCTCACTGGTCAGGTAGGTCAGTGGAAACTCGGGCGCGGGGCTGCCATCTGTGAGGACGTACTTCAGATGAGCCTGGATTTCTGAGGGGCTCACGATATTTCCATCTTGATCCAGGACGTCAAAGACATAGAAATGTCCTTTTCTTAGGACCAGGAGATGTCTGGCCTTGTCGTCAGTAAACAGTTCATCCCGACTGGGTTTGGGTAAACGAGTTGAATTGAAAAGCCGAAAATACTGGGACATATCGAGGGGATATGCGTTGACCAAGTACGCCCCATACCAGGACAGAGAAGAAGGCACAAAGCGTATGAGTCTCTTAAAGGTATTAGTATCACTTTTGGCAGGGTTCAAGTGGAAGACTTCCGGCTCCAGAAGGCCAGCCCGCAGTGTCTTCAGAAACCGGAGGGCAGAAACAACCATGTTGGTTGCTCGGGTAAGCTGGTCGTTATAATCAGATTTTGGGTCAGGATGGAACGCCATGAATGGATTGAAGTTCAGAACAATGGAGTCCCGAGCAGTTAGATACATATCAAACCAGGGCCCTAAGAAAGAAAGAGAAAAAAACCAACATAAAGAGTTAGTGAAACCCCTAAAACTAAAATTTTAAAAAATTCCAGCATAGGCAGTGGAAATGACATCGACCTCCACAGGGTGGAATTTCATGATTATTTTTTGACTGTGCAATAATATATGACACATAAATGGGATCATACAATATATGATGGTCTTTTGCCTCTGGATTCTGTCACTTTCAATGTTTTTGAGGTTCATCCATGTTGTAGCAGGTAGCATTTATTTTTATTGTCAAATAATGTTGTTATATGAATATACTGCATTTTGTTTATTCATCAGTTAATGGACATCTGGGTTGTTTCTACTTCTCAGCTACTGTGAATTAGACTGCTTCATCTTCATACACATTACATTATATACATTACTATATATATTATATTGCTTACGATCTTCATATACAAGTTTTTGTGTAGACATATGTTCTCAATTTTTTTTTTTTTAACAAGGTCTCGTTGTGCAGTTCTGGCTGGCCTTGAACTCACTATGTAGCTGAGGCAGGCCTTGAACTCACAGCAAACTTCCTGCCTCAGCCTCCCGAGTGCTAGGATTACAGGTATGCACCACCATGCCTGGCCTTCAATTCTCTTGAGAATATAGATATGAATAGATATATAAATATATGTATATTTGTAGATCTAGATATCTATAGATAGTAGTAGTATATAGACAGTAGTACAGTAGGTAGGTATCTAAGTGTATATCATTATATGTATCATCTATCTATATATGAATGGAATTGCTAGGTTATGAAGTAAGTATCTGTTAAGCCTTTTTTTTCCCTCAGTACTGAAGACTGAATCGAAGACTTTCATATTGAACTACATCCCCAGCTAGATATATATACTGCAACTTAAGGGAGAAGAGGTTTATTTTGGCTCACAGTTTCAGAGGAGCCGGTACATTGTGGCCAACCCCCAGCAGAAACATCATGGTCCAAGGGCAAAGTAGAGGAAAGCTGCTTCCTTTATGGCATCCAGAAAGCAAAAACAGTAGGAAGAGAGCCCAAGGGTGAGGGCCAGGGACTACATAGAGTCCCCAAGGTCATACCCGATGACCCACCTAGACATACCAAGAAGTGTGCTTTACTAATCTCCTAAGTGGCTCTCAAGCCAATTAAGTTTGCAATCAAGATTAACCATCAAAGATGCCAACAGATAATGCCTAAAACTAAAAATATTAGATGTAGCAATTAAGTATATAATTTAGATGTATTGGAGTTTTTCTCCTAACAAGTTTATAGACCCATTTGGTTCTTTAAATTATGTACATGTGTAACCCTGATGAAAATATAAACTATACCAGAAAGAATGGCCATCATCAAGAAATAAAAAAATAACAAATGCTGGCATCACTGCAGTGAAAAAGGAACTGGGTGCGAATGTAAACTAGTACTATACAATCGTTCTGGAAATTCCACAAAGAACAAAATTAGAATTCCATATGACCAGCCTACCCCTCTTCTAGATATCTTCCATAAAGAGCTAAAGACATACTCTAGTGACAAATGCATACCAATATTTATAGCAGCACAATTCATAATAACGAAGTCCTGAAAGCAGCCTGTATACCCATCGACAGACAACTGGATAAAGAAAATATGGTATCTATACATAATGGAATATTCATCAGCTATAAAGAAGGACAAATTTGAGACATTTATAGGAAAATAGATGCACCTGGAAAATATAGTGTCAAGTGAGATAAATTAGACAGAAGTGTAAATACCATACAGTATCTCTCATTTGAGTAAGGCAAAGTACAAAGAGCACAATAAAGGACAGACAGAAGGAGACAAGGGACAGATGTCTTGTAAATGGGAAGGTGTCCAAGAGACCCTGGGTGGGTGAGAAGGGGAGGAGGGGGGGAAATAAGTAGAATAAAGATATGCCACATACAGGAACCTAATAACATCAATGAATGTAAACATTATACATCATAAACTTGAGATAAGATTAATAATATGAACAAGAATGAAAATGGGAAAAGAGGATGGTGGGAGGCAACAGGGAGGGGAAGGGGATTTAAAAAACAGAACCAAGCTGTATTATGTACATGAACCTACTCCCTAAGATGACTTCAAACTGAATGTAGTATAAACATGTATGTACTAATAAGAAAATAGAAACTAAATTAAAAATACTGAAGGAAAAAAGGCAGAAGTAACCAATTCTGAATGGAGAGGTAAAAAGGCTGAGGTTTCCTGGAAAAAGTGCCCTACCTGGATCTCCAAGGAAGAACTTGCTGGGTAAAAAATGGAAATGGGGACAATATAGATAAAAAAGGCACAGAAGGATGAAAGGAGTTTGGATTTGTTGAAGCATGAAGTGTGTCAGGGAGAGTCATGAGAGATGAGGCTCGAGGGGGCAGTGAGGCCAGAGAGTGGAGGATCTGAATGATGCTCTGAGGACACAGGACTCAATCCTGCATCCTTTTCAGACACAGCCACAGATTAAGTTCTATCTTGATCCCACATACAGAGAAAGCAAGTCACAGCTTCTGGGCAGGCTCCAGGCAACACCTTAGTAGGGGAGGAACTCATGCAGCCTTAATGTTTGCTTCAGAAGAGATGGTGAGCTGTTACTTCAAACTAAGAATGTTTCTAAGACCAAAGCAGGAGAGAAGATACCTTATTTTCCATTATGGAAAGCTCTGGGAAAAAATCATGGCCACAGCCCAGCCCACCAACCTGAAATGTAGCTTGTATGTTTATTCTGCTTGTCCTGAGCAACCAGCTGCTTGTGCAGTTCCTTTCCAATCCCATTTTCAAAACTCTTACAAAATTGTTCTGTTTTCCTGAAATGCCCAAGAAAAGACAGAATCAAACCACAGTTAAAAAAAAAAAAAAGAAAAAAAAAAAAGAACCAAACCACAGTAAGAAATACATGATTTTTAGGTTCATGGCCAAGAACTCACACACGGAGCCTTGAGTTCCCTTCAGCATATATCCCTGGAAGCTGGGAATGAGATGAGAAATTACCTCTGAATAGAAGAATAGGAGTCAGCCTAAAACAAACAAATCTAGGATATCAGGATGATTAATAAATGTCTCTCAAAGGAATCTGTACTCTAGGAAGCAGTTTGGCATTGAGAAAAGGACACAGCTTTGGAATAAAAAAAAATGTATCATTTCCAAATTATGTGACACTGGACAAGTTATTCAGTCTCTGAGATAATGCCACCTCATAGTATTAAAAAATATTTATAAAACTGGGGATATAGGACAGTCTCAAACATAATACGTAGTAATTGATTGGTAGCTGTTAATTTGCCGCCACATTAAGGGGAACTTCAAGTGAATAACAAGGAATATTTAAAAGCAGAGGGCTAGATATGAACAGTTCATCTATTTCTTTATCACAGTCCAATAAAGGACTTTGTGATTCTAATACAGTGCCAGTCATCTGTGCAAATAAAAAAATTCCCCTTATGAAAAAAGACTACAGAACCACACTAGACTCCAAGAGCTTAACACAATCCACTTTCTGACCATATCCAATATTATTATTTGGGGGGAGGTGTTCTTTTTGCTTTTTTTTTTAATCCAACATTATTTTTAGATTCCATGCTGTATTAGTTTCCTGGAGCTGCCATAACAAAGTAGCACAAACTGGGCGGGGCTTAAAACAAGAGAGATTTATTCTCTCTCAGCTCTGGAGGCCAGAAATACAAAACCAAGGCCGCCCCAGGACCACGTGCTCTCTGAAGACACTAGGGAGAATCTGCTCCATGACCTTTCTTAATGTCTGGTGTTGCCAGCAGTCTTTGCTGTCTCTGGCTTACTGATGCAACACTCCAGTCTCTGCCTCTGTCCTCACAGGCCTGTCTCTGTATCTCCTCTTGTTGTCTTCTGAGGACACCAGTCATACTGGATTAAGGAGTTACTCTGCTCCAGTAGTAGGAGCTTGCCTAAACTAACTGCATCTGAAGAGGTCACAGTCTGAGCTTCTGAAAGGCCAGGAATTTGGGAGGCCACCATCCAACCCAGCAAACTTGCTCAGCAAGCGAACCTCGGGTCTCCCACAAGGCCTTCCACGCCTCTCCTGACCAAGAACGCATGCCCTGCTGCCAGTGAGCAGTACCCACTGACGTCCCAGCTGCACCTGCCAACGTCAAGTACAAACCTGGCACTCTGGCTTCTAAAACATCTCTGGCTGAGTCGGGCTGGAGGGACACTCACCTCAGGGCTTGGTCAGACCTTCATGAATGAAAATCTATCTCCTGAACTTGAAATTGCAGAAACTAGGTTTTAGGTTCTGGAGATTCAATCAAATCAGACATTGTCTGAAGCTTGGTCTTCTGCTACTTGCCAGCCTCTCTCAAACAACCACAAGCACAGTCCTTCGGGGTCTCGGTGTTTACCTGAGCTGGTCAGCATTCAGGAGAGGCTTCTGGGCACTGAGGTACCTCCGAATGGTGTCCTCGAGTTTAGGAATAGGCAGCCTGAGGAGAGAGCAGAATCAGTGTAAGGGTGACGATAAATGCAAGAGGGTAATTGGTTTCATAAACCAAGCTAGTAACTGACTACTGCAAAACTAACTTCCCTGCTAAAAAACAATGGGAATTGTTCACAAATTGGAATTGATGGATAGGGGCTGGGGCTGGAGCTCAGTGGTAGAGCACTTGCCTAGCATGAATGAGGTCCTGGGTTTGACCCTCACCACCACACATGCACTCATATGCACACACACTCGCCCCAGAATTGACAAACTTACTAATGTATCCATGGTAACTCTTCTTTTAAGTAAAATAAGAATATAATTATTTTTAATAATAATACATCAAAATGGGAAAGTGGAATCTATCCAGAGTATTCCTGTTTTTTGGTCACAAATATAAGACCTATATTGACACTGTACTGGTACTGACTGAATTCTACCCTTTAGGCTAAACGACTGCACTTTCCTTTCCCTGGATAAAAAGAAAAAGATTCTATTTTTAAAACTTTCACGTGTGTGTGTGTATGTGAGCACGTGTGCATGTCTGTGTGCATTTGTGTGTGTGTCTGTGTGTGTGTATGGGTATAAGATTTTTTTTTGTTGTTGTTTTGTTGTTGTTTTGAGATGGGGTCTCACTAGGTTACATAGGCTGGCCTTGAACTTGAGATCCTCCTGTTTCAGCCTCCCAGGATGCTGGGAGTACTGTGTGCCAGCATGCCCAGCACTATTTCTTATACACTTCACCACAGAGAATCACACAAAAGTAAAACAAGGACCTGTCTAAAAGCCAGCCCAGTACATGGGCTACATTCATTAATAAGAGGAACTGATCACCAAGGGGTGCTCAGCCACTGGGAATCCTACTAGGAAGCATCACGTATTTCCATGTGCTTAAAAATCAGGATAATGGGGTGCCTGCTGACTCCTGGTTATCTAGCAGTGGATTCTGAGGATGGCTGTCATGTTACTGGTCCATGGTGGAATGAAAACATGGACAGTATGCAAGATGTATTTTCTATTTCATTTCAATAGTTTCATTGAAAGATATATCCCCAGGATTAAAACAACAGTAGTCTAGCAACTCAAAATGAACGCTGATATTTATGTACAAAACCTAAATGTATTAGTCATTTAGGGAACACTGAAACATTACCCACAAAGTATAATTTAAAAAGTTAACTTTATGACATACTATGGTTCTTCTGTTTATCTTCCAATGCATATTTATCCAAAATATGGTAATAAAAATAAATCCAAATTATTTACAGCTATTAAGCTGTACATGGTGGTGGATGCCTGTAATCCTAGCACTGAGGCAGGAGGATCGCTACAAGTTTAGGGCCATCCTGGGTTACTGAGTTCAAGGTCAGCCTGAAATATATAGCGTGACAATGTCTCAAAAAAAATTTACAACCATTAGGGACTTAGACTGCCCTAAGTAACCCTTCGCAACACTTTAACACTGACTTACATAGAAAATCCCAAACACTACCCCAGCTACCTCCTAATTACAAAGCTGCTTGCTTATATTTTTCAGGACTTTGTTTCGACACTAGGGATATTAATGAAAATTTACCTTTTTTTTTTTTAAACAAAAGTCTAAATTACAGACAATGGCAGTGGGATAAAACAGCTTGTATTAAAAAATGTCTGTGTATTAATTCTAGCCTGATCTTCCTTTAATGGGGTAAACCAAGTCTCAGACTGACACAGAAGAGGCAGAATGAGCTTTAGACTCACACTCAAGCTGGGACCCCAGTTCTGCCATTTTTTTTTCTAGTAATGTGGCTATCAGTGGCAAATTGTGAGGCTTCTAAGACTCCATCTCTGGGCTGCAAGGTGGAGAGAACCAGCTCACAGAGAGATCTGAAGTGTACTTGTCAGGTTCCAAGCTCACTCAGCACAAGTCCATCACTAACATGTCCAGTACACTGGAGAGGTAAAGTTCTCAGCCTTTAGGGTCACACAGATCGAATCTTGCATCTTGGATTCTATGGCACTTACTACTACCCATGTCATCTTGGGCAAATTTCTTATCTCTCTGACCCTTCTACTTATTAAACAACAGCTCATTAGCTATCTGAGGACTTAATGAAATAATACACATAGAGAACTCAGCAAGGTACCTAATACATAGTAAACAATGAACATACAGCACACACTAAAGTTATAGCTTTCCAGATGTCTACAGGTAAATACAGACAGGACATTCTAAGTTCTCCACTTCCTTGTTAGTTTTCTGCTTCACCAGACACAAACCTGGTCCTCTTCTATTTCCCTCTGCCCACTCAGCAACATCTAGTATGGCCCCATGCAGCTCTATGCTTCACCAGCCCCTTCTACTATACCCCTTCCATTCTCAGAATCCCACCCTGTACTCTGTAACATCTTCTCCATACACCTCCTGCCTCCTCACCTTTCCAAGGCTCACTATTGTGAAAATACTATCTGTGTTTGGATTTATCCCTATAGAAAGCCACTCTCTAACTTCTAGAAGGGACCAGATCCCTCCTCACCTCCATTTGCCATTACTGTTTAACAAGTCACTTTCCTCTCAAAGGCAATCATCCAACCTCTTCCCAGTCTTCATCTCTGTCCAACTCCAAAGAGAGTGAGCAGTAAACCAGCTCTCTGTGGGACGGAGCCCTGAATTGCAGCATTTACTAATTTCTGTGGTAGACAAATACTCCCACCATGGCCTATTTCAAGCTATCTACATGATGTCACTGAGTGAGAAGCAGGAAAGAAGTGTACGGGATTGCTTCTCGTGGTTATGAGTATGTATAGGGAGGGCCCTCGCCACAATGATTCTTTTTCTGAAATCCCTTCTCTGACCTCTTCTCGCACAGAGCAGGCATTTAATTCGTGTATGTTCAAGATATTCATTGATTACACCTTTTTTTTTTTTTTCTTTTTCTTTCTTCGTACTGCAGATCGAACCCAGGGCCTTTGCACTGAGGTATAATCCCAATTTTTTTTTTTTTTTTTGCGAACACAGTCTCACTAAGTTGCTAAATTGCCCAGGCTGGGCTTGAACTGGTGCTCCATCTCAGCCTCCCAGAGTGCTGGGATTTCAAGGGTGCACCACCATGCCCCAGTATCATTCATTCTTTTATCCTGTTTTCATCTGTTTTATGCCACTATAACAGAATAAGAGAGATTGCGTAATCAATAAAGAAAAGAAATGTAATCCTCGCAGTTCTGGAGGCCGGAAGTCCAAGATCCAGGTGCTGGTGTGTTGTGAGGGCTTCCTGCTGCACCAGAGCCTGGCAGCACAGGGCAGGGCCCTCATGACATGGTCACTTCGTCAGGTCCCACCTTTCGATGCTGCACTGGGGATGAGGCTTCAAACTGCAGCAGCCCTGGCCAATCTCAGGGTTCTTCTCCATCACAGTTAGGGGCATTTACTTGTCTTTCCCCACCAGACTGTAAGATCCTAAATGGATGCTTGAAATGGAGATCATACTGGAGACACAGCTGAAAATTCTCTCCATCCACCTTTTGGTTTTGATGTCATCTTCTCTGCCTCTTCCCTCATTACATCTTTCCCTAAACATGCCAGGTCCTCTGCCCTCTTCTGACTGCATAGTTTACTCCTCTGACTTCATAGTTTCAACCTTGGCAGGCTCCTCCAAGCAGGTAGTGAGGGAGAAAACTGAAGAAGCATGATCCTGCCAACCGCAGATCTATTCTTTGTTTAGGGACAGTGTGGTATGCTGGGAAAAGAGGTAAGCTTTAAATCCGATAAACCTAAGCTCAACAGTTCAGGTGACATGGGGGATGGGATGTGGCTAGTAGTGAAAACCTCTGGGGGGAGTTTAAATGAATTAGTGGTGATGGTTGCACAACTTTGCAAATACGCTAAAAACCACTGAATCATATACTTTTTCAAAAGTGGATGTTATGGCATGTGAATTATATCTCAATGAAGCTGTTACCGTTTTTGTTTGTTTTTGTTTGTAACAAGTCGTTTTGCATCCCTGGTAGCAGTGCTGCCGACTCTGGCCTCATTGCTCTCAGACGTTGGCTGTGGGCTCACATCCACTCTGCACCTCAGCTGCCTCGCCTATAAAATGGGGCTAATATGCACTTGCACCTCTGCAGGTCTGTACAGATTAAAGGAGACCGTGCCTGGCGGACAGTAAATAATCAGTTACTCAGTTTTCTAGTGGACCCAGCCTTGGCCACTAGCCTGTTCACTGCCCTGGGAAACTGGCTCATCTTCTCTCCTCGGCGCCTAGCACAGCATTTTCCACTTCCGTTGTGGGACTGTCCCACATCCGTTCCCTTCTGACAACAGCACCGTGCTTTCCTGGAAGCAGCTTTCCTGCTCAGCCCCTGTGGTTCAGGGAGAGCTGACTTTACCTCAGACGCCCAGGAGTGGGCTTACGGCTCGCCGGTTCAGATCTAATGAGGCCTAGTGAGAGCCAATAAGGCTCAATTACAGGCCTTTATTGGAATTTCTAGGTGGAGGAAATCTCTATTAGCTTTAGCATTGAGAGATTAGGGTGTAAGTTATGCCTTAGGTGCTGGCTGCCACTTTGTCACCATGAGGAGAAAGCCTGTTTGAGAATGAAGGTACACAGATGAAGAGTTCAGCAGGAAGACAAAACAAGGTCCTGATGACGTCATTTGCGTCTCTTGATCCAACACGGATTTTTCAGGCCTATGAGCTATTACATCCTTATCTGCTTAGGCCAGTTTAAGGTGAAATTTCTATAATATTCTACCACAAAAACCTTCCATTAACGATTTCCTTTTCAATAAGTATTCACAAGCCATTCTTTGGTCAACACTTGTTCTCTTGAAAACTGAAGATGTGAGAGCAACCCCTATCTCTGCGCGCCAGCCTGCTTCCTCCACATTCCTCAAAGAACAGCAGAAGTGCTCACTGCAATTCCTGAGCTCCCTGCGATGCAATTCGCCGCATCTTGGCAGAGGCAGGATCTCGAGAGATTTGCGTAACAGCTCCCCGACCCACTCCTGTCTGAAAGTTATCTGCCATAATACAGAGGGAGGAAAAGTAAGTGCCAGATGGATTCATCTCTTGCGTGAGTTACTCTTAGTCACCTGCTATCAAAGCAGTCTGCCTCCGAGCTGAAGGAACCTCGGCATTCTTCCTTCAAGAACACAGCTAAAAGCCTTTTCTAGGTTTACAGGACTGAGTTATAAATAGTCACACAGCTACTGAGTTATAAGCACTGTATTCAAAGTTGCCTGGGAATAAAATTATTCTGGAAGTCAGGATGATGGGTCTAAAAGACTTAGAACATTAGTGTCTCTACCTCTGTTACTCTCCATGCCCTCTTGGGCCTCGCACTTTAGAAAAGCTGCCCATTATGTTTGGCACACCGTTTATCACCTGAAGGTGAGGGATTCAAAGAAAAACCACAGTTAAATTACATTTATTTTGGAGCAATCGCAGACCTAACATGATACCTGATAATGGGCCCTTCTCCCCTACCTCCCCGCCCCAGGTCAGTTCCAATAATTTAAGGGCCAAATGGTGATGATTCTCTGGGCTATGCCTAAAATAAACCTAAAAATTTCTGATCACGTTACGTATTTTAGGCACCTGTTCTTGGCAGGTGCTGCTCTGTCCTCTCATTCCTCTTACTTGGTGAAGCGTCCCAGGCACCGCCACACTCACACAACGATGGTTCTGACACATTTCAGACACGCAACGGACATCTGTTTATAACCGTTAGCGTACTGTGAATGTCTACTTAGTACTACGTGCCAGACTATGTGCTTTACATCAGGGTGTTTAATTCTCACTACCCAAAAAGGAAGCTAATATTATCATTCCTCTTTTTAAGTAAGACAACGTCCTCCTGACCATGCATTGAGGAAGAAGTAGAGCTGGGATTAAAAGTCAGGTCTGAGATTCAGTCCCCAGCAACACACATACACACTCAGGCCTGACTCCTGTCTCATGATCTTAAGGATTGTAAGATGCTACTTCCCAGTTAGTGCATTATAACTCTGTTTACTTACTGTAAACAGTGTAACACAGTATAACACTGTCCTCACTGTAAGTACCTCACCATGACTGATAGGTCTCCAAATCCATATCAATAAGTGCTTATCAGATTAATAATGTGAATGAGGTCAGGCTGATCCACGCTTTGTTTCCTCAGGACTTTCAGTTTTATAGTCCAAGGTTATATAATAGATCCCTTAAAAATAACGTCTAGCTGAACTACATACCAAAAATGGTTTAAATGATCAATTTTATTAAGTATATTTTACTACACTCACCAAAAACAGAGAGAAGGAGAAGAAAAAACACTAACAACAACAAAACAAGCAAGTGACAATGCCAGAGTTCCTAGTGGCAAAGTCTAATGTTCCCTGGTAGCATGACTAATCACAAGGATATTGATCTCAGGTGTCTTATCTCAGCGTGTTGGCATTCTGACCTGATAGGGAACTGTGGCTCCAAGAAGTTAACTAAATTGCCTTAGAGCTAAAACTTGGAAATGCAGAATCTGAAACTCAGTTCTACCAGACTTCAGAGTCAGGGGCTTTTCACTAAGTGTGACATCAACATAAATATCAAAGATAATACATTTTACTAGCCCAGAATCTCAGGGACAGAAGAAATTTCATCTCTCACCTAACTCCTAATTTACTGACGAGTTAATGGTTGCTTAAAGGGTGATGAGTGGTATTATCTGTACTTCTAGATTCCTACAGATTTTTGTGCCATGAATGGGGTTGGTCTAAACAATCTTGAATATTCTTTCCAGCTTTCCAATTGTAAAATGTCAAATATCCTTCTGCTCTTAAATCGGGTGGGGCCCTGGGCTGGCCTGCTTCAAAGTCAGTGACCATGACTCTGGGCTTGGCAAAAGAAGACAGGCAAATGAGACTCACCTTTCCCCTACATAGTGACGAAACTCAGACACACAAGCTGTCAGGAGGCCGCAGGCTCAGGCTAATCCCACAGACACACAGACCCACTTTCTCTGCCTCTGCCCCCGCCAAACTCAGAGAATCTCATTTCAGTTTGTCTAGATGTCCTCACAGTGTAATTTCACAGGGATCACTCTTGGATTCTGTTGCTGAAAGCAGGGGAGCAGTAATAATGCAGTTAAATAACTCCGGGACATGGAGAAAAACTGCAACCCAGCCGCTGGGGTGACGCCTGTGGAAGAATATTTGTTCTTTTCCTGGACCAGGGTATTCCTGATGACAGTTTGGTAGGAAAAAAAGTGCGAAGGGTTTTTGAAACAAATTTGGAATTTGTTTCAGGAACTAAATGGTAAATGAGTGGAGACGACACTTCAGGTTTTATTTTAGATGGTGAAATTTCTAACACTGAAGGAGGAAACTTGGCAGATCAGAGGCTGGGAGATCAGAGACTGGTAAAACTAGAAGGGAGAGTGGACTTAGAAGTTATAATGGACACGGGGAGTGGTAAACTGAGGGTGAGGGTGAACATGAGGGGTGTTCCTGTGGGACTGATGGGTTACTGAAAGAGCAGGGGACAGGAGGAATGAGGAGACGGGCTGAGGATTCTGAGTAATTTGTGAACAAGATAAAGCACTGGAAGTTGAAGGAGGGTAACCGCTGTACTATGTATCAGGATTTGGTGGGGGGAGGCCGGTTGAGGGGTTGGGATGGTTTTGGATCTTGGCAGGTTGGACATTCTTCAGGGAGAAACGTGAGAAGATTTAGGATATATGGCTGGAAGTTAATAGAGAATTTGAGGAGGGAATTTAAGAAGGGTTCAAGATGGAAGAATCTGAACAGCGGAGCGCTGGTTCTAGAAGAGAACTGAGGATGCTGAGTTCTTGGAGTGGAGATTCTGAAAATCAAAGGACTTTCAGATCGGGCCTGGGGCTGCCTGCAAGGCAGAGACAGCTCCGCGCCAGCCCTGCCTGAGTGGTGTTAGGCGCGGGCCGACCCGGGGCTGGCGGCGGGGCCGGGACCGGGCTCACCTGGGCAGGCTGTCCTGGTAGTGCATGGTGGGCACGATGCTGTGCTGCAGGTACTGGCCGGGCCCGGAGCCGGCGCTGAGGGGCCGACAGGGCGCTCCCCGGCCAAGGGCAGGGCCCCGGGGCCAGGCGCGCAGCAGCAGGCGGGGCACCATCGTCCCGGGCGGGCGGCGGCGGCGGAGAGTGCGGCGGGGGACCAGGGAGGTCTGCTACCGAGCGGAGCTGGGACCTGTCGGCCAGGTCGTCTCCGTCAACAGAGACACTTCCGGTCCGCGGCCTCCTGCCCCGCCTACCGGACCCGCCCACAAACGAGGCCCCGCCCACAGACAGTCCCCCGCCCCCTACCGGAAGGGGCGCCCCCTCCAACCGGGAAGCGCCGGAAGGAGACGGTGAACCGAGCTCTTTTTATCCAGCAAGTTAGAAAGGCGCTGGAATACATTTGTGCAGCCTGGTACACCTAAATTGATCAAGGCTCGGTCCCTGGGAGACTGCGGACACCTTAAACCTCTGCGTCTTCTCGTGATCAACGTACTCCCGGCGATTCTGGATTCATTTCACAATAACTAGGTTCATTTCACCAAAATAGTTTGGTAGGTGAAGTGCCTGACGCTTAATGGGTGAGCAAGCGGTAAGGGGTGGCGGGGTGACTGTCCCTACGAGGTGATCCGCCGCGCTCGCCCCGCTGGCCACCGCGCACCCTCAGCCCGCGGGTGTTCGCATTCGTGCAGGAGCCCGAGTCCGCGGAGTCTCGCATCTTGCCCCCGCTTTCCTGCAGAAAGCCCCGTTAGAGCGGAAGCCCTCTGCGCGAACAGCCTCCCTCAGCTTGACATGTTCCAAAGCTGGAGGCTCGCTGCTGAGAGGAAGCCCCAGTCTCTTGCTCTGCGCGCGGAGTCTTCAGGCTGAGCTGACCGCAGGAGGCTGCCTGTCTCCACGCGTCGTCCTCAAGCCTCCTTCCAACTCGGATTCGAAGATTCCACGACTTGCAAGTAGCTCCGCCACTCCTCAGTCATCACAGACACCTGCAGAACAGCAACCCAAACCCCGCTCCACCCCAGACGCTGATCTTAGTTGAAGGGTTAAGTAGGAGCTGCTCCCGTCTTACAGAAGAGGAAAGGAGGGGGTTCACAGACATGAAATTCTGCCTTCTGCCTTGAGGTTCAACAGAATTCCGCTCTGGGAACACACAACTCCCAGCTCTCAGTCAGGACCCTGAGTCTGAGGCGGCCAAGTATGGACTAGGCAGAGCCAGGCTGGAACCCACCCGAAAGAGCACGGCCTTGGGAGTCAGCTGACTTGAGTTTTCGTTTCAGCTCCGTCCCTCTCTAGTTAGGTGACTTCTGGTTGAACAGGAAGATCAGTAACCAGCTCTGGCACTTACTCAGCAGTGATTACAAATACTGAAGCAGTAGTGTGAAACTCGAATACTGATTATCTAATTAATCCTTGAGGAGAGAATACATATATCCAGAGGGCTCAATCCGAAATATCCATGTCATTTGCCTGTAGTGTACATTGCCAGAAGAATATAAAATCCTTTCTGAAAAAAGATCAGTTGCCTCCAGATCCTAAGCTTTCAGAGCCTTGAAACTTGAGGCAGATGTTGATCTGTGTAAAGCTAAGGGGGTGAGCGGACTAAGAAGGAAATAGCGGACCTAGTGGAAGAGCAGAGTGTCCATTCTAAAGACACAGGGCCAAGGGATAGTGCCTGTCCAATCTAATGGCCAAAACATGAGCGTCTGTGGGTGTTTGGCCAATAGGAACAAATCCAAACCCGGGCTTGTGTCCAGGGTCTTCTCAATTCTGGCCCCACCTGCCTCTCCAGCTCCCATCCTGTCCCCTGAAGTACTCTGTGCTGTGGGAACGCTGAACTAGTCGGTCTTCTCACACCTGTCTTTATTCCATGACTTTTTTTTGGTTGTCTTACAACCTAGAATGTTCTCTACCTAGTAAACTCTTACTCATCCTTCAAACCTCATTTCAAAACTCACAACCTCTACGAAGTCTTCCATCCTCATCCTTCTTCCACCCCTCAAGAATGAATCCGTCCCTCCGGGCTCCCATAGAACTGTTCACATTCTCTTACCGTTATATATGCTAAGTACAACTGTATTATTATGAGTTATTAGTTATTTAACTATTCATCCACCTGTCACAATAAATTTTGAGGTCCTTTAAGGCAGGGGCCTTGTTTTCATTTCTGTACTCCAATGTGTAGCCTGGAGTCTACTGTGGGTGAGCACTTTGCTTCGTTTTCCTAGCAATGGCCCTGGAGCCCAATCCAGAAAGACCTATTTTGCTGGGTAAGGGTCAAGAAAGTTCTTTTGCTTCAAGAAAAATCCCAAAGAATAAATTGTTGGTATTGAAGTAATCCCCAGAGTTTTGCTGTGTTTTGAACTACTGTGAAAAAGCAGAACACAGCGACCAGGTCAAAGCAACATTCATACTCAAAAGTTCCCCAGAACAGGGAACTTTAAACTAGATAGCATCTCAACAACAGCAGCAACAACAAAGAGATCCAGTTGGTTAAGCACAGCCAAAGAAAGTACGTGTGAACACAGAAGTATTCCAAGACACGACAGGAGCCAGTACCTAGCGTTGGCCTGGTCTGAGAACCGAGTCCTCAGGTTCTCCTGGTTCTTACCCAGGGCAGGTACTGCTTAAAGTAAATTCACAGGCCTGACTTCGGAAAGTACTGCCTGACTTAATGGAGTTTGTTATAGTGAGTTCTAAACTTCTAAAAATAAATTGAGTATGTGAGAAAGTATTAAAACACAAAAGAGTGAAGCCAAAGTGTAAAAAAAAAAAAAAGCTTTTTCTGTCCCTTACTTGTGGATACACTAGATACTTGATGAAACTAGTCAATAAAGATTAATGGTGTGTGAGAAAAAAATCTGTTCCTTTTAACTTTACAACTAACCTGACATTTATTTTTGGAAGCATTGTTCAAATGTATTAGAGGGGAAGAAAAAAAAAAAAAAACCAAACCAACAACTGACCAGAGTGTAATGAGTTTATTGCACAACAGTCTGCAGATAGTGGCAAAGATAGTGTTCTTTGAGGGATTCAGAGGGCCAAAGTTACGCATCTCAGACACAGGTGGTGGTCGTCTGAGCTGCTAGACTTCTGGGTCCCTGGTTACAAGGATGCAGTGGACAAGGCTGGTGGGGACCTGGAGACTTTGACACAGGTGAGGGCACCTTCTGGGGTAGGGCCCTGGTAGGGGAGGTCCTTGCCTCTCTCTGGATTTTCTAGCAGCAGATTCCTGACTTGTGATTTTAGCTCTTCCCAAATGAAGAAGCCTAAGCTCACCTCCAGCTCTCCACTGTGCCATTTTCACTGTGGACTTTTCTGGTGGTGACGTGCCTCACCCACCTAAAGCACTAAGTCCATAGCTGGATAGAAAGAAGGAAAACTTTCATAATTCTAAAATAACAGCCCAATCCAGCCTCTTCTATCTGACAGTATTCTGATAAAAGGTCATTTTCCAATGAAAGTTTTGTTTCCTCCCTCCATCCTCAGGTCCCAGATTTCTTCGTGCCCCTTTGCCGATTTCAGTGAAAGAAAGAAATTTAAAGTGTGTGTATTTTCTCGGTTAGTAAAAACCTCCCAGATTTCTGTGTGAACCTCCCAATTCAATCACACAGAAACTCAGATTTTTTAGTATTATAGGAAAAATGGATTCATGACAGCAAAAGTTGCTGATGTCAAGAATTTGATAGTTTAGGTCTGGGACGATAGTAGAGCACTTGCCTAGCATGTGCAAGAGTGTGGGTTTCATCTCCAGCACCTTGTGAAAAAAAAAATTTTTAAACTCCTATATAACTTCCGGCTCTATGATGGGATCCATACTTGTTAACGGTGACCCACAGATGGTGCAGAGATCCCATCGAAGATGAGCATCTGCAGAGGGGCCAGTGATACATGGCCTTTAAACAATTTAGGTCCAAAGTAGAAGGGATGGCTGGTCAACCTAAAGAAGTGAATTCTTTTCTTTGCAGTTAATACGTTGACTGAGAAAAGCTGAAGGACAGATCTGAGTGACAGATCCTGGGTGTTCCCGCTAGAATAGCAGGTAACATTAAAGTGAGGTGTCATCCTGTATTGAATATGCAATTCCAAAGCCACCAACACTAAGGACACCTTCAAGGCTGTGCTGGACAGCACACATGGCGTGAGGGTGTTGGGACTAGCTTGAAAGGAGGCTGAGTCGAAGTGTGAGCTCCCTTTGGAGGCAGCTCATTGTGTGGACTGAATGATGGCCTTGCAACCCCTGAGCTGTGGATGGAAGGAACAGAGGAGACATTGGACCTCAGAGGACGTCCCTCTGGAGCCAGCCTCATCCTTCTTCCCAGGACAATTCGTCTCCTTCAGGCCCATTTCCTCCAGCCGGGCTGTCTTTCTGCTCGCCCCAAAATCCCACAGCCTCATTCTGGTTTCCACAGTTTGGGCACAAGTTTCTCGTCATCTGCTGTCTCCTTCTTGCTTGTGCCATTCTTATCCTCCTTTCAGACCCCCGTCTCACCACCAACCCTTGCAGCTCTCTCGGTAACTACTGCCTCCTGTCCACTCAGGTCACCTCCCCAGCAGTCTCTCTCATTTGTCACTTGGCGACATAGAAGCACCTTGAGCTATCATCACATCACGGGTCCCATCACACCTGCAGTCTTGCGACAGAAGCTCATTTGTGTGTATGTGTGTGTGTGTATCTCGCCATCCTAGTACGATGTTCTCACACTTTCCTGCTGAGGAGCCTCCAGTGAGTGAGGGAAGGGCGAGTGTTCCTTTGGCAGGCGCAAGGCTAAAGCTCACACGGGATTTCTGCGTAGTTGCTGGGTTTTATCTCTGATATTAGTGAGGATTTCTTGTTCTATGTCATATGGCACTTATGTTTGTCTTAACACAAAAACCTTTTTCTTCCTATTGTTTAGGCTTGAATAAGTTCTGTGTCGCCGAGCCTCAGTTTCCCTCTGTGTAAAGGGAGATAATGGTCTTCACAGGGTGTGTGCTGCATTAAAGGTTCTGACACAGGTCTCCTGAAACATCGGTGACTGGAACTTCTTTCTCACTCGGGCAAACTGCAAGCCAAACATCCCCCATGTTTGTGGGATACACGGAAGAGGCGCCCCAGCCCAGACCGCGTGCTGCCCTCCACTCTGCCAGCGTTCACACAGGGTTTCCACCTGTGCACCACAGGGGCGGGAACCTGATGCGGCAGGAATGAGTGGGGTGACACTAGATGGGTGGGGCTCTTCTACATACTTGTTATGTAACCTTAAACAAGTCTGCTTATTTATGAGCCTCAGTTTCCTTCATTTGTAAAATTGGATCAACACTTGTACTGACTCCATCTCAAGATTGTTACAAGGAAGAAATTTGCAAACTGGTAAATGCAGATGTGGGTTTTAAAATTATTGCAAGAACAAACTCTTCCAAATCTGTAAAACCTTCCTGCTCTATATCTTCCCTATTCTTTAACTGGATGAATTTAATAGTTTCTGACCACCTTCCCTGTTTGTAGTCTAGGTTCCCTCTAGCTCACTCTCCACCATACTGTCAGTATAATATTTCTAAAACACAAAACTGGGAATCACAAAAATAGTAATATAATAATAATAATAGCTAACATTTATGACATGTTCATTTTTTCCAGAATTCAGTCTTCTTAAAATCCTAGCACTGCAGTGAGGGTCAAACTCCTTATCTTAACGCTCCACCATGATCTCGTTCTTGGTGTCTTCTCCAACCTAGTTATTTTCCCCTCTTTGAGGGAACTCAAGTCTTGCCCAACATCTATTACCTTTCTCTCTTTCGTTTTAACTCGGTCCTGTCATACTCTGAATTTGGTCCTACCTCGGCCTCACACAGAGAAGCCCTCCTGCTCCTGCCCCACCAGGCTGGCTGAATCCTGTGCCCCGGGCCCTGTCCCACACGGAGCTCACTCTGCCCAGCATTTATCATATGCTCTTTCACTGTGGCCCTTTTGTTTGTTCTCCTCACCAAGGTTGATGCCTGACACAGAGTAGAAGCTCAACAAATATCAGCTGACGAATGAGAGAATTATCTGGAGATCAGAGTTATAAAGGCTCTCAACCCTGGCTGAGAACTAGAATCATCTGAGTCGCTTATTGAAACTATAAATGCCTGAGCTCCATCACTGGAAGGTCTGATTCAGTAGAGCAAGAGCATAAAACACCTGCTTTATACATGTCACCAGAGAATTCTAACATACAGCCTGGTTAAGATCACTGTTAAATACCTTTGCTATTCAAGGAGTAGTCAGTGGTCAAAGCCACTTGAGAGCTTGTTGGAAATGCAGAACTCGGGCCCCACCCAGATCTACCGACAGAGAGACTACTTTTCAACAAAGTCTCACAGTGATTCAAAGCCACATTAGAGTTGGAGACATGCTAATTTTATATAGCAACTAACATTGGTCATTTTGTGATGTACAGAACACATTTCAAATAGTAAGAGGAAAAGCAACTAAAAAATATTAACTGCCCACTCTCTGCTATGTGCCTATATTATTTCATTTACTCCTTGTGACAGTCATTTGAAGTAGAAGTGGGTCACCATAGTTGTTCCCAGGACTCTGGGAGTTTGACCAAGGATTCCACCCAGGATGGGTTCTTAAATCAGATGCATTTTAAGCTCCCCAGTCCTGAGGTTCTTTGATTCAACTCAAGTCAGTCTGTCACCATATTTTCAGGCTTTGCCAGATGGGACACAAGCAAGTCCCCCTGCAATGTCAGGGGATCAAGATTTCCCTCTACCCCACATGGCTTCTTTATTCAGCTGAATGCAGTAAGAAGACCAGACCTCAAAACACTGCATCAGAGTCTTCCTAATAAAGACTGCTGAGCGCTTCTTGGTGCAATTGGAAGTGGGGTGGTCTCCCTGTGGCCGTGTTGGAAGCCTGCAGGATTCATGGAGGGCCACCCTTTGGTCATAGAGCAAGAGAGAGCGAGAGAGAGATCAGGGTCATTGTGTCAGGGCCCAAGCTGTGCTTCTTAAGAGAGGTCTTGCCTCCTTCCTGAAAACAGACTTAGTAGGCAGTAATTGCTTCATGGAGCCACCAGAATTTTCTCTGGCTTTTTTGTGTGCAGTGCTGGGATGGAACTTAGACCTCAGACATGCTAGTCAAGAGCTCTACCACTGAGCTACATCCCCGGCCATTTTTATTTTTATTTTTAGAGACAAGGTCTCACTAAGTTGTCCATGATGGCCTGGTTGCCAGGACTGTAGGTGTGTATCACCATGCCTGGAAAAACCAGCCCCCAATTTCTAAGGCATCACTGGAGTGGATGCAGAGCTTCTTTATCACACTGGAGGAGTCCACCTGGGCTGGAGGACTTCCGGGGGCATGGTGGGGGCTGAACATGGTCTCCTAGCACCCCATCCAAGACACTGAGTGATGGTTTGCCTCACCTAGGACTGCTCGCAATCAATGATTACAGAGCCATCCTGTATCAGGGTCAGGTTGAAAGACTCGTTAAACCAGGGCTCACACCTTCTCCACAGAGTGCAGCTGGGCTGAAGGTTCTGGGTCTCACACACACACAGACACACACACACACACACACACACACACACACACACACACACACACCGTTGAGGCTCAGACAGACTTTTTCCCAGCTACTCTTCCAAGTCCACCTTCTTGGCTGCCTTGCCAGCTTCTCCCTCCACCTCACCCCTACGTCACAGTTTTCCATTGTCGAGGAGGACAGGAGAATGCTACAGAACATATATTTCAGGTGGACCTGGATTTCTGAGGCTTCACAATAGTCCCATTTGTCTGCAAGACATTCAAATGTAAAAATATCCCCTTTCCAGCACTGAGAAGTGTGAGGTCCTTTTATCAATGCAAAATTTGTCTTTCTGGAGCTTGGGACACTAGCTTGTACTAAAAAAGCAGAAAACGGGGCAGGCCATGCAGTAGACCGAGAATGTGGAAGCAGAGCTACTGACCTCGAGGGGTCTGCGGAATAAACTTTAAGAAATTTTTTTAAAGTTAGTGTATATTTGCAGTACATAATGATTACATTCTTTGCGGGGAGTTGGTACATGTACATAACCCATCTCGATTCTTTTTTTATCCTTTTGCCCTCCCGTCCCCTCCCTTAGCCCTTCCCATCTGTAAACGTTCTATCTCCCTGTAAGATAGTTCTCATTCTGTAGCCTCACACTGCAATCCTCCTGCCTTAGCGTCTCTGAATACACTTCTCGAAGCTCTTAGAGTCAGTCATGTGGGGACAGGGACGCGAGACCTCAGATTCTGGACGATCACATCTAAAAGAGTCAGGAAACTCAATTTAAAACAGCCGAGTCTGTGGCCTTGGTGAGCTGCTCATTACATTCAGCTCTGTGATCTTGATGGAGTGCCAGCCACGCTTCGGCATTAACCAGGGCTGAGTAGAGGCATCTTTGATCAGAATCCCTCTCCATCTCCAGAAAGGCAGGGAGCTGGAGCTGTAACGAGAGCAGAAGGGTTGTGCTCTCCAGTGTGGCAGAGTAGAAAGCAATCACTGTTTTTCCGAGATGACTGAAATTGTTTACCTTCCTGCAGCTGGCACTTCATTCAGCCCCACAGCCATTTCCAGGCACTTCCTCTGCGCTGGCTGCAGAGAGAGAAATACACAACACTGCCCAGTCTGGAATGAGCAGATAGCCTTATAAACAGATGATTATACTGCAGAGTAATTGACACATGCAGCAATAACAGCAATGCCTCAGATGCCACTGAAACACGGAGAAGGCGGGCTGCTCCCCAACACCCCTCCGTCACACAGGCAGGGCCTTGGGAGGCAGCCTGGACTCTTCGCGCCACGGGGCTTGACGGTCTCCATGTGCCGTGCGTCAGAAATGCGTCTGGACGCCTCTTCTCTCCATCTCCCTTCCAAGGCCTCGCCCAGGCCCTTAGCTGCTTCCCATGACACATGTGGCCATTCTCGGCCTGGCCCTGAACCTCCTGTCCAGCCGCATCTCTACTTCCACTCCCCTCTCAGGGCCTAAGGGCCACCTCATCTGACTTCTCACCCATCTTTCACGTCCTCGGGTGACTCGTTGGTGTGCCATGCCCTGGGGAAGTCTGGACCAACTTCCCCTTTCTCTGCTGTCCAATTCTGTGTGTTCCTTTGGAAAATTCCCTGAAACCCAGGTTACACTGCACTTCATTTGGGGCGCTCCCTGGTCCCTCCTCCTAGTGTCCTGTTAAGTTCTTTTTCTTTTGCCTTTTTTCCTTTGTTACCGGGGATCGAACTCGGGGTCTTGTGCTTTCTAGGCAAGCACTCCAACCACTGAGCTAAATCCCCAGCCCAGTCCTGTTAAGTTCTGACCCCCAGCACACACCCAAATCAAGACCCTTACTGCATGGCATGGGGATGTCACATTTGGCTCAAATTTAAACCGTAAGACTATGAAAGTGTGAATAGGATGCTGACAAACTATGATGCTCTGTCTACAACTTCAGAATAATGCAACTGTCCCCAATTTAAATAAAAGTTCTTCAAGGCTCATGATTTCAAAGGGGGCTGTCAATTGCAAATGGTGTTTGCAGTCTGGCCACACGGTGGCGCCACGCCTGCGGATAAACAGAAACCCGGCCGTGTGCTGCCAGCACAGTCTGGTTGGGCGGCTGTTTACGTGCTCTGGGATTTCTGCGAGTGACTGCAGCGGCTTTATTCAGGTTTTATGCCTAAAAAAGCTAAGCGACTTATAATAATGTCATCCAAACAGCCCACAGTGGTGGTGCTCGCTGACAAACAGAAGGGACCCAGCAGAATCGGAGCATTCCCATCACCAAGAGCGTCCCCATTGCCGCTGGGGGTGACGTGCGTGTCACCGACCCAGCGCGATGCTCGGCTCCGCACCCGGCCTCCCCGCTGCGCGATGCCCGGCTCCGCACCCCGCCTCCCCTCTGCGCGATGCTCGGCTCCGCACCCCGCCTCCCCTCTGCGCGATGCTCGGCTTCGCACCCGGCCTCCCCGCTGCGGGCAGATGCCCCGCGCACTGCTTCCTCCCCCGGTGGCCTCTGCGGGGCTCGCTCAGGGCCCTGCCAAGGCGTGATCGTGCTCATCCCTCCCTCGAGCGGGAGCAACTGGAGCCAGGGACTGTGTGTTAGCACAGTCGGCCCTCACCCGAGATTTGTTAGGTGGATGAGAAAAGCGTGGGCAGGACAGGGCGCGGGCAGTGGTAGGAAGAGCTTTGCATGCCTGGCAGGTAGGGCAAGAGCTGGGGAAGGGAGGATGGAATCGGGGCGCAAGCAGCAGCCAGAGCGGGAGGGTCCTTCTGGTGGACAAGGGATTTCTGTGACTCCCAGAGTAAGATGGCAACAGTGAGAGGGCACTGCAGGGGGTGGGAACCATGGTCGCTAGACAGAGTGACGGGTGGGCACGGGGGACCCAGTCAAGGGTAACACTATGGCACAGGAACTGGTTTCCAGCTCATGAATAATTGACCCTGTCTGCCAAGAGGGGACAAACATTCCACCCACTGAAGCCCCAGACAGTCTGCTTGGTTGATTGGCTCCCATCTCGACTCCCTTGGCAGGGAAGGTTGTTGTGTTAGTCAGGGTTCCCTCCAGAAAAAGAACAAAAATGTGCGTGTGAAGATGGGGAAGGGTGGGGTTTCTTTTAAGGAATGCGACTCATGCGATTGTGGATGGGCAAGTCCAAAATCTGCAGGGGAGGTTGGCAGCTGGCTGGAGATCCGGGAAGGGCTGCAGTTCAAGCCCAGAGCCATTGGCTGGCACATTCCTTCTTGCTGGGGGATAGTCAGTCTGTTCTATTAAGACCTTCCTCTTATTAGCTGAAGTTTGTCACATTACAGAAAGCAGGTGACTTTCCCCAAGGTCTACTGATTTAAAAGTTAACCTCACTCAAAAAAACACCTTCACGAAAACATCTGGAATAATATTTCACCGGGTTTCTGGGTACCATAATGGCCCAGCCATGTTGATAAGTATAATTAACCATCACAGGACCTTATGAACTCAGCCACATTCCTGACATGGGACAGTCCTCCTGTGTCTGTCCATCTGTCTCTGTCTTCTCTGTTTCTCTATATGTGTATATGTTTACAGTATATAGACACAAAACACACACACACACACACACACATGGTTTAGGGAATACTCAGGGGCCTGTTCCAGCCCACTTTGCCCACCAGGTCATTCTGCCCTGTCTATTGATTTTCTCACCTCCAGTAACTCATATGGGACTCCTGAGGATAAACAGGGAGCAAGTTCTCTGCCCTCCTGGGTTCGCCGAGTTTTGGGGGGATCATTAATATGTTTCTTCTTGGCCAGGGGTGGAGAGGCAGGGGCAAGGAGCAGACGATATGTTCAAGTTGTATAATTTGAGGAAAGCTGAATTAGGGAGCACTTCCAAAGGCATGGGCAGGTTGTGGGTGCTGTGTCTGATGTGGCATCCGTGGGCTAGAGAGGTGGGGGGCCCCAAAAGGATTGCAGTGGTCTCTCGTGTGGAAAGGCCACCTTGACTAGCACCGTGTGACCTTGCCCAGAAGACATCCCAGCCTGAGATGACCCAGCAGGAAGGGAGCAGGAAGTGAATAAACTGACCTCACTTTCCTCCTGCCTTCCCTATCCTGGCCCTTCTCCCCATGATCGGAACCCCACAGAATCACAGGACTGGGGTGCCCACAGATGTACTGGTGGTTTGGCTTCCAAGGGGCAGAGAGCAGGGGAAAGAAGCTGAAGAGGGAACACAGAGGAGCCCTGAAGCCATCTGGCCCCAGGGTTGAGGCCCCTTCTCATGCACGTCATGTCTGGAGCTTGAACTTCTTCATCAACCCTCCCTCCTTGTCTCCAGCTCAGAGTAGGGGTGGTGACGGAGGATGGAGACTTGCCCTGCTTTTTCACTCCCTTTGAAATAGTTTCTATTCTGTACCTGTAGCTCTAGGCCACTGCCACTTTGCCTGAGAGTCTGCCTTTGCTTTTGAGCCGGCCGTTTTTGGCAAATAGTGCCATTTAAAGTAGGGGAGGGGGTTTGAGCAGGAGAGGAACATTTTCATAAGTTTCTAAAACAATCCTCTACCGTAGTTCAGGCTTACTGAACATTTACTGTGTGCCGCACCCAGTGCAGCTCATGAACCGTCCCGTAGCTCAGCAGTGGAATTCCTCCCCACTGGCACACACAGACGAGGAATAGTCTACAGCCTAGACAATGAGACTGGCTCCTATCCCGAAGGAGCTGGCTGTCCTACCGTGACAGTTCAGTTTAGTTATGAGTAGACATCAGAGAGACCTGGCAATAGTGGAAGTGAGGCAGGAGATTAGGGTATGGCCAACTGCCTGAGCCAGCGGGCAGGACCTGTCAATCATGGAGATCCAGGACACATGAGCAGAACACAGGCTGCCCCTGAGACCAATCAGAAAACGCTATCGTCACTTCTCCCGACACAAAGTCAAACAGGTTTTTGATAGGACAGCCTTGACCCGCCATCAGCGTGAAGAATTGGGGATATGAAAGTCCACCGCCATTAACCTCATGGCCATTGTGAACTCTCTCAGTGGCACATTCTCACTCTGCAGAGCGTATTTCTTTTCCTACCTTTAACAAGTGTAAAACCTTGCTACCTTTTTTGTGTGTTTTGTCCAGTTGTTTGTTTCAGGACACCAAGGACCTGGAAAGAGTCTTTAGAACCCCAGAATCTGGTAATAGTAGCATCAGATTAAAATAAACATAGCCCACTCAGATTAAGAACTAATTCAAACAGCTAAAACAAGCTTAAAGATACAAAGGTAAACATAAGAACAACGGATACAAATTGAGATGAAAATAGAAAGATACGGACTCTTCCCTCCAGGAAGAAGACTCTTATCTAAAATATGCTGTTAGGCTGTTAACAGCCCCTTCTTACCTCCAGACTTGTCCAATCTAAGAATGCACTCTGATTTTAAGATAGCTGTAATTGTTTTTTGTGTTGTATATGTTTCTTATTTGTTCATCTGCCTGTTTAATCTGTTTTAATAACTGGTTAAGGTAACTACAACTGCTTCATTAAAGATATTTTGAGAGCATATCAATTTCATTTTTCCTTTTACTTTTGTCCTTATAAATTTCTAACTCTTTAGGGATTTTCAACAGAAAACTGGATATATAGGTTTTCACCATAGCCAAGCTCACTTAATACATTTACGAAAACATGTTTAGGCTCCAGGTCTACAAGGCTTGCAGGTAAAAGCCTTAAGGTTTGAAAACAAAAGTTGTATTTAATTAGGTTAAGGAAGTAAGATGTTTCAATGTGCTAATTTTCAGATATATATTCTATTTTATTTGGCTAATAGATAGATGGACCCTTCTGATAATAGCCCATATGCTTATTCTTCTCACAGCTTAACAGTCAAATAATTTAAATCAGTCAATAAGAATAAAAATATTTTTAGGGGTTGGGGATTTAGCTCAAGTGGTAGAGTGCTTGCCTAGCAAGCACAAGGCCCTGAGTTTGATCCCCAGCACCCCTCAAAAAAAAAATTTTTTTTAAAGTGGGTGACATGTTTCCATCCAGATTGTTAGTCAATCAAGATAATACAAAAATTGGTTTTATAAACACAAAGTCTATTGTTGTCTGTGTAGAGTAATTTAAGAGTTTTTCCTTGGTTAAAGATAACATATGTAGCTTTAAAAGTGTTAACTACTATGATTTGGTTCTCATGAGTCATCTAAAATAATTGTTAAGAGAAATAAAAGTGGGGACCCCTTGGGCTTGGGCAACTGCCAGACAAAACTCCCCTCTGTGGCTGCAAAGGCAGCAGCCTGAACCAAATCCTTCAGTTTTCTCTACTGATGGGCAATTTCTCTGGTTTTTCCGAGTCTTACTGTGGCACACCCCAGTGAACATTGTGAAATAAATTATTATGGTATATTTAAATTGGCTATAATTAAAAGCTTAAGCTTCCTTTATCTAAAACAATGAGATTTTCTTAAGATATTAAGATGCTCTTAGTTAAACTTACAAAGCTAGATTTAAAAAACAAAGGTTCTTTACATTACTAAGATGGTTTCCATTAAGCTGAGTCTTAAGAGTTAAAGATTATTTAAATGTTGGCTTATAAAATGTTTTCAATAATCAGTTTATGATTGGCTAAATAAACAACTATTCTCTAGTTTATGACTTAACCTATGTGTCTGGGAATATATCCATATGAATGTCTAAAAACAAAATATGCTGTGAGCCTAAGCCTTAAAGTTAAGTTTTTGGATTTAAGACTACATAAGTTTAATACACACAAAGTAACTAATAAGTGCTCTCTTTTATACAATATGCAACTAGACCTATAGAAAATGATCCAGATTTTTGGATATCTCTTTAAATTTTGTCCTGCCATTTTTTGGGGGGTCCTGGGGATCAAACTCAGGGCCTCGTACTTGCTAAGCAAGCAGTCTACCACTGAGCTAAATCCCCAACCCCTGTCCTGCCATTTTGAGGCAGAAGATTAGGGCATAGCAAAATTGGCTGGGGAATTAGGCATGACCTGTTAATTACAAAATCCTGGGACACATTTTCGGGACAGTTCCCAACCTTGCACACGGACTTCTCAAGAGAATTTGAGCAGGTTTTTGATAGGATGGCCTAAACCTGACCTCAGCCTGAGGAACGGGTGATACAAAAAGGGCCATCACCCTTGAGTTTTTGCACTCTGTTTGCTCTTGCAGAGTGGCCTGCCCTCCCACTGTAGGGTGTAACTTCTTTTTCTACTTTTACTTGGCCCAAACTTGCTCTGCAGAACCTGTATCTTTTCCTACCTTTAATAAAATTTTGCTACTGTTTGTGTTTGTCTTGACCAATACTTTGCTCAGGACAGAAAGAACCTAGAAACCACATCCAAAAGGAGGCTACAACATCCCCAAACCTGGTAACAATGTAAAGCTTGATCTATATCTATTGACTTTGATTAAACATTCTGTTATTATATAGATGAGATATATAACATACATTATAGTATAATGTAATATACACTATATGTTGGGTAATTAGTCTATCTGTGGTCGATAACAGTTTCCTAAACTGAAAAATGGTTTAAAGATGTCCTTTAATTCTTCTCAATACAGTTATGCCTTATAAATCTGTTAAAAGTTTTGCCTTAAGAATAAAAACTAAAAAAAAAAATAAAGATTTCTATATAGCTATGATGCTAGTTGCTACTAACCTCAAGGTATATTAAATACGTTTATGCTTCCCAAGGGCACAGGCCTTCAAAAATACAAAACTTAAAAAAAAATCTTACCATACCAATGGCTTCCAAACTAAAGCTGTTTATGATGATAAATTTTTTGCAAGCTCAAACATCTGACTTTTCCTTACTTGTTCCAGTTATTTGTGATAAAACGTACATGCCAATCCAATAGGAGACAGTCAAATAATGTAGATACTTTTTCATGCTTGGGTTTATGTGATTGTTATATAATTGTGTTGTAATAGTTAGAGGTACACAAGCACTATACAACCCAGACAGTATCAGTCTAATGATTGGAGATTAGGCATTAATAACCTATAAAGTACATCTATAAACAAGTACATTCTTCTTAAGACACTTAACTAAAAGCAAATTTAAATAATGATTTATTTGTGTCATTTAATATCTTATGATTAGACAAAGATAAATCAACTGGTAAAATATATATTTAAATTTATTTCAGAGATGATAGCAAAACTTAATAGTTCTAATACCATGTTGTCAAGATTGTTATGCTAATATGCTATGTTTGGTCTTGATTTCAAATTTTCCATATAAAACCTTATAAATGTTATCTGTTAACATTCTACAAAAATTTAACTTTAAGACAACCATGATTGATAAGAAAATGACAGTTTTCTGGCCATACTTTGTATTTCAAAGTGCTTGATATCCAGATAAGTTTGTGATAGTTAAATCTACTGCTCCTATTTCAATACTAACATAACTGACCTTCTGGGTGTTTAACAACTGAGGCTTAGAGACCAAAGCTAAAAAAAAGATCACTGGGCTAAGAAGACAGCCAATATTTTGGCCTTGGCCCTCCAAGCTCAACAAAGATCCAGGACATGAGGGGACTTCTCTAAAAAGATCCTGCAACCCAGTAAGTTCCCCAGCCTCCTAAACAGCTGGTGAACTCCAATCTGACCTCTATCTCAGGCTACTGGAAAAACCCCTGACTGGTGTTTCCCCTACCTTGACCCTTCTCAGCAGCCAGACTCCATCTTTACCCCTTCTCTCTTGAGAGCAGTTAGGGACACTTCTTCAGAAAGGCTTAGTTATTATGAATAGACCACCAGAGAGGCTGAATGATAGTGGCAGCATCAGATAAATAGATAGATAAATACATAAATACATAAATAAATAAATAAAACAGCACACCCAGGCTAAGAACTAATTCAAACAGCTAAGCCAAACTTAAAGACACAAAGGTAAGTGCAAGAACAAAAGATAAAAAGTTGAGATAAAAATAGAGAGATGACACACAGGACAGATTTCTTGCAATATGGAGGTGGTCCAAGGGAGCAAGGGTGAGGGGTGAGGAAGAAAGGCAGGAAAAATAGGAAGAATAAATATATGCCATGTACAGGAACCTATTAACTCCAATTAACATAAACATTATAGGCCATAATGTGCACTAAGACAAATAGTATCAACAGGAATGAAAAATGGGATAGGAGAACTGGAGGAGGAGGGAGGGAAGGAAGAAGGAAGGGGATGGGGATTAAAAAAAAAGAGAGAGAGAAATTTGCCTTAATATGTACATGTAACTATTCCCCAAGATGGTTGTAAACTACATGAACTGCAAACTGTGCTAATGAAATTTAAAAATTTAAAAAAATAGAGAGATAAGGGAGTCTTTCCTCCAGGAAGAAGAGTCTTATCCAAAATACGCTAAGTTAGATTTTGACAGCCCTTTCCTAGTCTTGGGTAGAGCAGATATGCAAGATAATCAGTTTTCTTTTTAAATTTTTAAAAAAATTCAGCCCCTTTCTACATTCTACTTATGCACAGAAGATCAGGGCAAAGACTCTTAATTAGACTTCTATTCAAAATCTCTTTGACGAGATACGCATCGACAGCTCTTTTCTTATTATTATTTCTAATATACACTCTCCTAAATTCTTCCTTTTGTCCTCAGGCTTGTTCTTCAGTTTAATAAACAAAAAGGTTGGTTTTATACAACGGTGTCATTACTGGGGAGACAGATGCCGAGTGGCTGCACGGTGTGATCAGTAGTAGGGGGATGAGAAGAAAGAACAAGGTTTTTATACTCAGAGCGTCAATGCGGATGTCACAGAAGAGGTGATGTTCTTTTTTTTTTTTTTTGGAAGTACTGGGGATTGAAGTCAGGGCCTTCACACTGAACTGTATGTCTAATCCTCTTTAAATTTTTTACTTTCAGACAGAGTCTCACCAAGTTGCCCACGCTGGGCTCAGATCTCTTGTGATCCTCCTGCCTCAGCCTCCCAGAGTGCCAGGATTACAGGTGTGCACCACCATGTATGCCAGTCCAGCTGTGATGAGGTCTACTGGACCATTTGGTTCACTGGATGGGCTGAGCAGAGGGGCCACTCCGGGTGATGGGAACAGCACGTGAAGAAACCTCAGAGATAGGGCATGGTGAGCTGGGAAATTCTACTTGAGGGAAAGAGGCAGAGGGGAGGGAAAGCAGAGAGGTGGAGGCAGGTTTTTTTTGTCTTCTGTAAAATACGATCGAAAAATATGATCAAAAATATGATAAATGTTCAAATTTTTAAAATTTATTACATTAAAAGACACTTTGTCCTTAATCCCCCTCAAGATACTCCCTCTTGCTTGGAACACACTTATCCTCTTGTTCTTGCTACTTTCTCCAGCAGTTCTAGAAGTCCCCTTTTGTGTCTTCAGGTGCACTGTGGTGGCTGCCTCGATCAATGTCCCGAATTGATTTAGCATGTTTACCTTTCACAGTCATTCTGACTTTGGGGAAGAGCCAGAAGTCCCATGGCGCTAGGTCCAGTGAAACATGGATGGGGACACACTGCTTTTCAATTGGCTGGCACTTGGCAGCCATATTCACTGTATTTTTTTTTTTTTAACATACCTTGTAAAGGCACTCATGAAAGAAGATTTCCAGAACTGCTTCAGAAAATGGGAAGAAAAATGGGAGAAGTGTGTTTGAAGCAAGGAGTGGATATTTTGGGAGGGATTAAGGGAAATATGTCTTTTACTGTAATAAATTTAAAAATTTTAAACACTCACCGTATATTTTGATCACATCTCAAAAATTCTCATGACAGAATTCTTACTGATGGGCAAATTCAAACTTTATTCAAAACTTAGAACACACAAATATCAGCCAAAGGTCCCACATTGGAAGTGTTATGTAAATTCCATTTGTGCTACTTGGCCAAACGCAGCTATAAAAAGAACTAGTCAACAGAGTTTGGAAAGCATGTTATGAATTTTTTTAAAAAAAGGTCAGAAGAACCTTGTTCATGCTCAAGAAAATGGACTTCCTGCTTCTGAAGAGGTGCGTGGACCCGGCTTGGCTGACAGAAGGGAGGGTCCTGAGATCCCGGGGACACTGCTGAGTTTGCTTCCTGTAGCCCTGAGTCCTTCCTCCTCAGAGTCCCCCCAAATCCTGCTCACTCACAATTTCAACAATAGCCCCACTGGGGAGGGAGGGCAAGGGAAGTTTGCATTCAATCTTATGAGCAATAAAGAAGTAAAGTTCAACAACAGCCCCGGCCCGGGGGTGGTCCCCCTAGTCAGCGCCCTCAAACCTCACCAGTTTGTGGAAAAGTTCTGTTCAGTGAGGTGTAGATTTGAGACCATTCAGATTTTCGGCTTCAGTCAGTCAGAAAGTTAAAACTCCATTTTTGAAAGCATTCAGGATAAGTAGGTCTTCATTGGAATCACCCTACATTGAACCTGGGTTAATTCCCAGGGACTTTCTAGAGCTTGGATCTGCAGCAACACACAGTACAGTAACCCAGCGAGGTCTCACTCACCTGCCCATAACTACTCTACGCCAGGCAGTGTCTACTCTTCACCAGGCCCTGCCTTGCCATGGCTCAGCCTCATGGGCAGTGGGCACAGCCAAGAGGCAGGAGCAAAATGCACTCGGAGCAGAAGGAAGAGACTGCACCGTGGAAAGAAATGAAGACTATTCAGATGAGAACTATGGATTCAGAACTTGTTACATCAGGAGAGTCAGCCACTGTCACTTGGGTTTGGCAAGGACTCCAAGGCAGGTAAGGGAGCAGAAAAACTTGAGAATGGGAAAAGAGATTCAGGAGTCTCTGATGGAAGCTGGAGCTGGGCTGCTAGAAGCAGGCTTTTCACATTTTTGTTTTACCTTTGCAGTGTTGGGGATTGAACCCAGGACCTTTGCACTGGAGTACACCCCCAGACCTTTTAAATTTTTATTTATTTACTTATTGAGACAAGGTCTCTCTTTGCAGGTCAGGCTGGTCTTGAACTCACTATGTAACCCAGGCTTGCCTTGAACTCACGATGATCTTCCTGCCTCTGTCTCCCAAATGCTGGGACAACAGGCATGTGCCTCCACACCCCGCTTATTTTTTATACTGAGACAAGGTCTCAATAAGTCACCAAATTGCCCAGGCTGTGCTCAAACTTGCAATCCTCCTGCCTCAGCCTCCTAGTGTACTTGGATTATAGGTATGTGCCACCATGTCTGGCAGTACCAGGTGTCTTTATGTGATGGGCTAGGGAGAACATTTGGTTTTTCTCTGGATGGTCTTGAGTTGGAACTGAGGAGCAAAGACATAGGAAAACAGATAGTCGTTGACCAAGCACTGACTGTTTCGGCCCATTCTGCAAGGTGTGGCTTCCCAGGCAGGGTGCTGCCTGGACTCAGCCTCTCTGTCCCCCGGCCTGGTCTTTGTTACATATTCAGTCTCTCTGCGCCTACTCACCTCTGTTTTGGTGCGCAGATTATTTTTCAGGTGTTTATCAAATAAGCTTGATAAAAAAGTGGGTTAGGAGGTAAAGAGGGGACTTCAGCACTGTGATGGGAAGATGGCAAACGTTTAATGAATCTCTTGTCGTATTAATGAGGCTGGGAGACAAGTCTAGGACCCCACTTCTATTATAGCTTCTCTTTAATTCCCTTTAACTCATTCCATTCATTCAACAAATAGTTCTATTTGTTCTTATGTCAGTTCTTTCTCTGACAATCTCTATCTTTCCTTTTTTTTTCCTTTTTTTTTAAGTGCCAGGGATCGAACTCAAGGCCTTGTGCTTGCTAGGCAAGCACTCTAACCACTGGGCTAAATCCCCAGCCCTGATCCCATTTTTTTGTCTTTGTCTCTCTCTAGTCAGTTTCTGAATTCTCTTAAATGGGTGTGTTGAGGGCTGGGTGAGGCAACCTAGTCAGTTTCTGAATTCTCTTAAATGGGTGTGTTGAGGGCTGGGTGAGGCAACGCACGCCCACCACACATCTAGGAGGCTAAAGTGGGAGCATGACAAATTTGAGTCCGGTGTGGCCAATTTACCAATTTAGTGAGAGCCTGTCTCCAAACAAACAAACAACGGCTGAGAATGCAGCTCAGTGAGAAGGCTCTGGGTTTAATCCTCATTACTGCTCCCCTCCCCCCAAAAACTGTGTTGTGGGTTGAACAGTGTCCCTTAATCTCTGAAACCTGTGAGTGTTGACTTAGTTGGTAAAATAGTCTTTGCAGATATAATTAAGATAAGGATCTATACTGCTATAATTAAGACCATCCAGGATTATCTGGGGGGCCCTAAATCCAAAAATAAGTGTCCTTATCAGAGTGAGGCAGAGGCAGGCTGTACAGGCACAGAGAAGAAAGAGCTATGAATGTAGAGGTGGAGGCAGGGACTGGAGCGATGTCAAGGGTGGCTGGCAGCCACCAGAAACCCAGAGACAACATGGAACAGAGTCTCCCCTAGAGCCTCTCGGCCTTCTGCCCCTCAGAGCCCTGCGAGAACACATCTGTGTTGCTTTAGGCCGCCAAGGTTGTGGTAATGTACTCCAGCAGTCACAGAAAAGGAACTGCACTCATAGAAAGAAAACTGCTTTTGTTAGGTCAAATAATTGTGAAATTTTGAATGCAGTGTTTACACAAACATTGTTAAAACCGTGTAGAAAATTATCAAAAGGAAAAAAGAAGTTCCCAAGATCCTTGTCGTGCATATTATTTCCATTTTTCATATTTGCTTCCATTCATTGTACTTATGAATATTGTCAAACTGATATTGTAATTCTTCACCTTCCTTTGACCTTATAATGGAGACATTGTCCCTGTAGCTTCGCTGTCTCCATTATATTCAGGGCTGTATCTGCAGGGCGGTGCTGCAAGCATTAATTATTAATCATTCCTCTATTGTTAGACGTCAAGCTGTTTCCAAACTTTCTGTGTTGAAGACAATGCTGCAATGAAAACAGCGGTGCTCACAGCAGAGAAAACAGCAGCGTGCCCGTATCTCTGCTTCACGACTTTACCTCGTAGGATTTTATTTTCACCTCTCAATAACTCTGAAGCCAAACAAACAAACAAACAAACTGGAGGGGTGCTACAGATAAAGAAACTGAGTATTTGAGAGGTTACCCAGCATGACCAAGGCATAAAGCCAGGGAGCACAGAGCTTGGATTGCAATTAGGTGGGACCGACTCCAAAACCCACACTTGGTCGCCGAGCCATGTCACCTCCCCAGTCACGGCAAACGAAAGATTCAGTTTGCATCATACCCTCAGACCACACCCTCAGGAGTGAGGTGACCAAGCACAGGTCAATGCCTACCATGTCCTACACACGCCCTGTTAACCACTTGGGCGGGTTATTTCCCATTGAGACACCCCACCCTACACCCACTCTTCTTTCTTCCCCACCCTGCCCTAGAGTCTGAGGAGAGCTCACACAAGATCCCCGGCCGATGCGAAGGAGTGTGGCCAACCAGTGTCTGTTACAGGAGCCCCGGCATTCACACCTGGGTGCCGCACAGACACCTGGGTGCCATGGTGCCCTCTAGTCTGAGGGCTGGGCAGGGCCGGCAGTGGGAGCCAGGGGCCTGAACACTATGTAGTACTCTTTGGTCTGCCGGTCACAACCAGCCATGCAAAGATTTAGTTACAAGGGCATTGATTTCAGCATTATATACAATGGCAAACAAATTAGAAACAAACCAAATTTCCATCCCCTGGGGATTAGCCAAGTACATTGTGAAACAGACAAGGCTTGTCCCACAAAGCAGCCACTGAAAAGGGCCTCGGGGAAAATTATTCATATAAAAGATGTTCATAATAAATTAAAAAGCAATATATACAGTAGCTAACAGGCAGAAGCAACCCAACTGTCCAATGATAGAAGAATGGGTGAGCGTTTTGTATGCATACCATGGGATGGTGAGCCTTACCGAGGAAGGAGATTCTGCCTCATTTTACTGCATACATAACACTTGAGGACACTTTTCCAAGTGAGACAAGCCAGAAACAAGAGGACACACATTGTTATCATTCCACTCACATGAAGATCCTAGAATAGCCAGCTTCACAGAAAGCAGAATGGTCGTTTGCAAGGGATGGGGGCGGTGAGGAGTTACTGTTTAATGGAGGTGGAATTTCAGTTGGAGAAGATGAAAAAGTCCTGGAGATGGATGGTGGTGATGGTTGCGTCATAATGCACTTAATACTACAAAATTGTATGCCTGAAGCTGGCCACAGCAGTAAATCTAATATGTATTTTATCACAAGAAAAAAGAGCAATATGTATGAGTTACTTTTGCAAAAAAATTAGAAAAATACCTGCGAATATAAACTGGAAAGTAACTTCATGGTGTTGGATTATTTTTATGTATGTCTTACTTTTTGACAATGAACATTATTACTTGCAGGATTTTCTCAGCAAAATTGGGGCAGAGTGCCTGGGCCTGTCTCTGATGGGCAGCAGCGCCAGGGAGGGTACAGCGTGTCTGCACGTATCACACCTGGATTACCCAGGGGGGGACCCTGACCACCAGGACACAGAGCCCAGGCCCATTCTTCCACCCTTTACACGCACGGACATGCAGGCGATGCACCCCTCTGGGAAGCCACGGGAGACATGAAGAGTCTCCACATCACTCTCAAACCCTGCCACTGTCTTTTTGCTCACAAAGTACCTTGTCTTTCCCTTTGGCACCTGTTCACCTTTGTCATTGGTGAGATTCAGCTCAGCTGACATCTCCCCCAGGAAGCCCTCCTGGACCCACCAGGCTGGAATCTTGCCTGCACCATCCCAGCTTCCCAGGAGCTCACACCGCCCCAAGCTCCCAGAGGCAGCGCCCCAGCGAGACAGCGAGACAGCTCGCTCTCCAGGCCCCAGCACCCAGCCCCCGAGGAGCTCAGCACTGCCAAGGTGCAGCTGGTGTCTGGCGGGAGACAGCTCCTTTCCAGCTGCGTTCCGAGAATCATGCCAGATAATTGTTGCAGTAAAACAAAAGGAGGGGTGGGTGGTAAACCTCGGTGGCCTGTTTTGTGTCTCGTTTTTTAATCATGTATTGGTTCCAGCAGAGGGCTGCTGATGGAGCTGTGTGCCTGCAGGGAAACTGACTGGTGGTGTGGCTGGATGCACACAGCTGGTGATGGTGGGGTGTGTGTGCACACGTGTGTATGTGTGTGTGCACGCATGATCCTACAGAAATGATGCCGCTTCTCTGCAAGTCAAGTTTCTCACTGAGTTCTAACAGTTACCCCGGTCAGAATATTTTATAGGATCATTATGGGAGAAAATGAAATGATGGGTGTGTTAGTTGCTATATCCAAGTATTATACCATCACTATACCAAGACACCTAAGATCATTGGCTCATAAGGAGAAATGTTGGGAGCCAACAACTCTGTGCCCACCAACAGACCACCACAGAAAGACTCCGGCGTTATACCACATGTTCCCCTATTTCCCCAGTTCACCTTCAGCTGCTAGATAGGGAGCATCCTAAGGAAATGATCCTGGCTCCCTTCCTGTAGCCTTAGTTGTCGAGGTCCTAAGGCCAGAAAGCTTGCTTGTATTGGGTTTGCAGAATAGCAGGCCTGGCTAGTAAGGCCCCAGGTCAAAAGTTTATTCTGTACCCATCTCCCTGTAAAGCTAGTTCTGGATAACACCACAAGCTCCGGTGGCCTTCGGATTGCTTTGTGAATCTCTTCCTTTGTTTCAAATAACTTAGCACATTCCTTTAACACTGTGTTCTGCTGAAGTCTACAAATAAAGATTGTGCTTCACAGTGGTAGTCATCCTGCTCATCAGGCTGATGGCTCCACCTGGTCCCAGCTATCCTGTGTGGATTTCTTCCTTCATCCCCCATCGCTCTTCCACCCTGTTCAGCTCATCTGTGCAGGTCACGGCAGGGAAAGACTTGCTTTAGCTCACAGTTTCAGAGGTTCAGTCCATGGCTGATCAGCCCTGCTGTTTTGGGCCTGTGGTGAGGCAGCATGAGGTGGTGGGAATGTGTGGCGAAAAACACTCACCTCGTTCTAGAATGCAAAACAGAGGAAGAGAAGGGCCAGGGCTCTGCAGTCCCTCTGAGCGCACATCCCAGCGACCTACAACCTAACTAACCCTCCTCCCCAGCCTTCAACATCCAAACTGCAGCAGATGCAAAGGGTATGGGAAAGAGGAAAGGTCAGAAGAAGAGGGAAGTGGAAAGAAGAGGAAGAAGAAAGGGAAGCAGCCCATCCAGGGTGAGCCAAACTGGGACACAGCCATAGCAACCAAACAAAATTATCTACATAAAATACACCAGAGTCACGTGTTGACTGAGATGGGTTCTGAGAAACGCACTGCTAGGTGACCTCACCCCAAGAACATTGCAGCGTGCACGTCCGAACCTAGATAGTACGGGTCAGTCACTTGGCCCAGCAGCTTGAAGCAGTCAAGAGATCAGGCACATACCTGTTATCCCAGCACTCTGGGAGGCTGAGGCAAGAGGATCACAAACGTGAGGACAATTTAGCCCGGGCAATTTAGCAACTTAGTTAGACTCTGTCTCAAAAAGAGGGGTGGTGGGGATGTGGCTCAGTGGAAAAGTCCTGGGTTCAATTCCCAGTACCTAAAATAAAAAGAAATGAGAGACGAGACACATGTGGCACTGTCTGTGTAACACAGCATACCATCTCAAAGCACACTCTAAAACAGTGACGGAAGGTGTAGCGCTGTGCAGTTAATATGTAAACCAGTAACACTTATGACCATGCAGAGTATCGTGCGCTATGCGTAACTGTATGTGCATAACTGTGAACAAATAGTGACCCGCTGGCTTTGTTTACACCAGCGTCACCACACACAGGAGTCCCGGGCCGCACTACATTGTGACAGCTACACTTCCGCTGGGTGTTAGGACTTTTCACCTGCTTGGATGCTGTTACCATGCCGTACTCCTCCCTGCGTATGCTTCAAAATAAAACATGAGGGAAGTGGAGGAGGGGATGGAGGGCAGAGGAAGGGAAAGTAAAAGGAAACGAGATGTGTTATTCAGCGTACTGTCTGTGACGAATGTAATCATCACGTACTGCTAACATGTAGCAATAAAAATTTTAAAAATATGAAAAAGGCACTTATCTGAAATGAATATTCTGTGTTATTTACTTCTCTGTTGTATAGTAAATGCTATCATTTTTTAACAAAACACTAATAGGAATAGTTAACAGTGGCGCTTAGTAATTAATAATAGGATTAGGAAACTTCCTTGTAATAAAATATACTTAACTTCATTTGTCAATTAAAGGGTGCAGGATTAATGAAACAATATGTGTGAGAACAATATGATATTATAATGTTTCTGTCCTCTGATATAGCTGATTATTTCACTTTTTAAAACTCTTTATTGGCTATTTAAGGCTGTATTATATCCACCTGCCTCAGGAAGACTGACGTTCTGGTCTAAAACTGCAGAAGCCTTGCAGAAGGAACCAGTAGGACAAAGAATTCATTTGTTTATTGAGATGAGGTCTCCCTATGTAGCCCAGGCTGGTCTTCAATGCCTGAGCTCAAGGGACCCTCCTTCCTCAGCCTCTAGAGTGCTGGGATTACTGGTCCATGCCACCGCACCCTGTTGGGAGAAATTATTTTGATGAAACACATTGAACTTCAATATCTTTCCTGAATCCCAGGAAGTCTGTTCTAGCAAAATGGGAATATTTCAGCAGGGAATTCTTCCAAATTTCAGTTTGTCTTGTGTTCTCCTCATAAAACTTCTCTGGAGACTCCAAATCATCTTGCCTCATGGACCCAATTTCGCTGTTGAAACATATACTCAATAAGAGAATAACCGTTCTGGGAGGGGAAAGTAAAAAGAATTGAGATGTGCTAAGTACATGTACCGACTCTTCATGATGACTAATCATTACACTTTGCAAACATGTACAGTACTAAGAAAAATTTTAAAAGGCTGAAAGGGTACTAATCATTCTAAACCAGTTGGATTCAGTTTTTAGCCTTTATTGTAAATATCACAAGTGGAGCATTGGTTATTTCTAAGGAGAAAGTAACTTTCCCGGCCAGGGACTCATGTCTACCAATATCCTGTAGTTGAGTTTTATTCGTGTCTCTTACCTGAACTCGAGCTTCTTCACAGCAGGGATCCACGACCGGCCCACATAGTAGGCCCTCAACTTTCTGTTAATAAATTCACCAATTTACTCACTTGCAGACACCAGGGGTACTGATAGCTGGTGATGTGGCCTCTGCTACCTTCCGGGATTCCTTGTGTTCATGCTACACGCCAGGCCTTGCTCTAGAAGCAGAGGGTACAACAGGGAACTGTTAGGACAAGACATAACATCTAACCAAGGCTAACTAAGGCTAAACCTAACGCAAAATCTAACAGAGTTGCCTGTTTGTAAAAATGACAGCCAGGTGCAGTAGCATTCCTAGCCTCTAATCCCAGCACTCGGGGAGGCCGCGGCAGAAGGATTTCAAGTTCAAACCCAGCCTGGGCAACTTAGTGAGACCAACTCAAAATAAAAAGTAAAAAGAGCTGAGGATCTAGCTCAGTGTTAGTGCACCTCTGGGCACTATCCCCAGTACTGAGGAGAGAAGGAGAGAGAGGAGAAAGAGGGAGAGAGGACAGGGAGAGGGAGGCAGGCAGGGAGAGACGGAGGGGGAAGGAGGGAGGGAAGAGGCAGAGAGAGGAAGAGGAAAAGACAGGGAGAGGGAGAGGGAGAGGGAGGAAGAGGGAGGGAAGAAGAGGCAGAGAGAGAAGGAGAGGAAGAGAGAGGGAGAGGGAGAAGGAGGGAGGGAGGGAGAGAGGGAAAAGGACGGTCCCCTGGGCTCCCACTGCCCCTGCCTTCCCATCAGCACCCCAGCCATATGGTAATTAATTTGTTTATGCTCTCTCCCCGGTGAGACTGTTCCCTGCATGTTTGCATCTCCACAGTTTAACTAAGGATTCAGCACAAGCTGGACTTCCTTTAAACAGGCATTAAGTGAATTTCAAATGACGCTTTCATTCCTGCTTTGAATTCACCCCACACATCTAGCAAGTCTGTCTCATGAGCCAGACAGACACCGTGAAGCACCAGGCAGCCTGACCTCCGCGGGATTCGCACTCACGCCTGGTGGTTTAAGAACCACAGTGGTCATCCCCGGCGCTCATGAGGACCAGGTGCCGTGCGGCATCCTCCACGGGAACCTGAGTTGTTACTGCCATTTACAGGGGAAACGGTGGCCACATTCACGGGCCTTACGACTGTCCTGAGGCCCACAGCAACTAAGGGACAGAGCCCGACTCCGGCTGAAAGGTACCATGTGCACTCACAGCAGTGTCCGTGATCTTGAATCTGGACTGTGGAAATCTCAGCAAACGCTTATTCTGGGGGGAGGAGGTTCGCCTAACTGTCGCCAGTCAGCTGAGGGGTCCTGGTGCCTCTGGGCGACGCTGGGCGACGCCGGTCAGACACCATCACTGAACTCTTCCAGTTGCTGGTCTCTGCTCCTGATTTTCATCATCTACTGGCCCCTGGAGCCATTTGGGACCTTCCAAGCTCAAGTTTCTCCAGAAATAAATCACAAACGGATTTGCAGGACCACGGGAGGGAGGCTTAATTTGAGCAGGGCCCGTGCTGTAGCTAAGCTCACTCAGCGGACCAGATGGAGCCCTCCAGACCAACGCGGGAACTTGGAGGAGTGCTGCTTAAATAGCAGCAGCAGGCCTGTGATTGGTCCAAATTCAAGCCTGCTGATTGGCCCAAATCAGTCTAAGCATAAGCCTTTTGATCGGTGCCTGCTGATTGGTCCAAATTCAATTCTACTGCTCAGTTCCAATTCAAGCCCACTGGTGTCAGGGTAGACCCTTGTGGAGAGGGTGCGGGGCTTCCAGTCAAGGCGGCTCTTTAGCAGATCATCAGGAATAGTGGCTGCTTGATGGACAATAATACAGGGTCAAAATCGAGAAATCTTCAGGAGGGCCATGTTAATCGCCGCTTACTGGGGCTCGGGGAGGTTGGGGAGGTTGGGAATAGCGATCCCGGATCCTTCCCTGCCCTCTGCCACATCGGGGGCTATTTCTGATGTGGCTCCAGACAGACCGCAGCAGTGGCTGGCGTGGACAGAGTGGGGGAGGGCGACTGGCTGACAGCCGAGCTGCACCTCTGTCAGGGCTGGTGGGAGGACGCCAAGGCGAGCTGTGCCAGCGCCTTCCTCCCAGAGGACCAAAGTGGGGGGCAAGGGCGGGGTGTGGCAGCTGTGGATGCAACCGCACCCACCTCTGGCTGTCCCAGGACAGTCAGGAGCTTCTCCTGTCTCATAACCAACTGGGAAAGAAATTGTTTCCTTTTAATTGGCAGTTGCATTTATCGACACTAACAATGGACAATCTGGAAAATAAATTAAGACTATTCCATTACAATAACATTCCAAAAGGGCCAGGTATAGTGGTGCATACCTGTAATCCCAGCACTCTAGGAGGCTGAGGCAGGATGATCAAAAACTTGAGCCCAGCCTGGGCAACACAGGCAGACCTCGTCTCAAAATCAAAAATAAAAAGGGCTGGGAACGTTGCTCAGGGTGAAGGCCCGGGGTTCACTCTCCGTTCTGGAAAGAAAAAAGACTTTCCTAAAACCAGAGTTGTGCTTAGAAAAATCTTGAACTAGAACCAAGGTCCTGGTGGGTTTTTCAGAGAGGACCTTTGAGGCAGTGGAGGCCTGGGCAGTTCTATCGCTCAGGAGGCAGATCACACGCCAGCCTCTGTTTGAAAATGAGGAATGCCCGGCCGTGTGCCGAGCCGGTCGCTAGCTCTCGGGCAAGCTTCTGAACTGACTGCCGGAAGTGCTGCTTCTCTGCTCGCCCTCCACCGAGGCTCAGGGGCCGCCAGTGCAAATTCAGAGCTGGAGGACGGACTACCGAGCAGCGGAACGAAGCACTCTGGTGTCTCCAGTGCTGCTGAGGGCCCCAGGACACTCGTAAGAACCGGAAAAGCGGACCTGACCTCCAGAAGCTGCCCTGACACTCCCAGTGAGGCCTTGACACCACCCAGGAAATCCAGTTGCTCAGAGCACCAGTGTCACACGAGGCCACTCTGCGCCTGGTCCAGCAAGAGGATGGTGGACCCAGTCAGCGCCCTGGTCTAAGTACCGACAAGACAGGGTCCCTGTGAGTGCAAACCACTCAAACAAGCACTGAGCACCCTTCCTGGCTCACGGAGTGACTGGCGCTGCCTCCCCAGTGACAGTTGTGACCTGCTCTACTTCCCGCCGCAGAGAGGAAGAGACTTACTAAGCACGTCCAACCCCAGAACTGTCTCTGCCTCCTGATGATATTCAATCCAGATAAAGGTCCCGCTTCCTTAAATCCCAGCTAGATCTCCTAATACAAACCTAAAGCCTCTAAATTCTTTTCTGACAGCCCCTTACTAAGAAGCCTCACAGTCCCTTGAGGTGAACATTTTGTTTTTCTGCAACTTGTTCAACTAAAAACATAAAAACACCTGGGCACAGTGCTCCAAGCCTGACATCGCAGAACTCTGGGAGGCTGAAGCAGGAAGATCACACGTTTGAGGCCAGCCTGGGCAACTTAGTGACTAAGCAAGACTCTGTCTCAAAAGAACAAATAAAAATAGGGCTGGGATACAGGTCAGTGTGAAGGCCCTGGGCTCAATCTTCAGTACTGCGAATAGACAAATTTTGAAAAAGAAAAGAAAGGGGGAGGAAGGAAGGGAAGACTGCTGCAGTACAGTGGAGCAAGCGTGGTTTGGGATGCAGAAAGCTTGCGTCTATTTCAAGCCTTCTAACCATGTGAGTTTGGGGGAAGCTACTTTTGACCTCTCCGAGCTTCGGTTTCCTCATGTGTAAAGTGGCGATAATGAAAGTATCTAATTAAGTTGTTGTGGTTAGAACCTGCAGAGTACTTGGAATGTGCCTGGCACTGGTAGATACCCAACAAATGTGAGGCATTTACTGCCTTTACTGTCACCCACCCTGAGTAACCCGATAGGTCACATGACATTGCCAGCTCAGTCTCTTTCCTCTTACAGTAGAGAGTGGCATTAATACCTCCTCAGGGTGAGGGGCAGACGAGATTAGGTAAAAGCGCTTTATATACTGGTGGTCTAAACTAGGGTCTTTGGAGCTAGCAGTTCAGGGAATGGGGAACTAGAGGAAGGAGAGACGGGGAGGAGGTGGCAAGTGGGCAGGAGTCATGAGAATGCACAGCTGACTCCACCTGGCAGCTGTGGTCACGCAGATGTTTCCAATGGAGCCACAAATCCAGGTTTTTATATGAGATCCCCAGTTTTTAAGTGTTGGCATCTAAGTCAGGTTTTTCTAAATCACTTTGAGTGCCTATCAAAACAAGGATGTGGGCTGCCAATTTGTGATTTACTGTAAACTTTTATAAACTACTGTTTAATAAACCAATGATGAAAGCAGCTGTTGCAATGACTAAAGTGAAAATCCAAGAAATAACTGTCATGTCTTGGGTGCTGCATGTCATAGCGTTTGAGTCTCCAGCAGTCCCAAGAGACAAACGTCACGCCCCCATTCTGCAAGCGAGGAAGCTGAGGTCTGAGACGGACTACCACAGAAATGGCTGGTGGGTGGAAGTGACTCTGTGAGTCCCACCTTCACAGTGAGGCAGGATCACAGCCCGGTGTCTCCTGGCCCACAGGACTCCCCATCTTCGCCGCAGAGCTACACGCAGTGGGCTCGGCCTTCAGGACCATTGCCTGGCCCGCCCTGCAACGAGGAAACCCACATGAAGATCATTACTGCTGATGCCACGGCAGATTTCATTCAACACCTGAGTTGGTCCTTACCTATTAGAGGGGTTTGATCATTAAGATAGCTTAACAAAAGTTAAGTTAATAAAGTATGCTAAATTGGGACAAATTTATCCAGAAAATAGAAACTCCTATCAGTATTTTTACAGGGGAGCAAGGCCATCTGATAATTGACTCTGAGTTAAATGCAATTGTCTTCTGCATGTTTCTCTGTTTGTTCAGTCTGTGCTGATAACTCTTATGACACCTGCAGCTGCTTTGTTTGAGCTCAAAAAGTTTTTCCTTTTTTTCTTTTGAGATTTCCATGGGAACCTGTTTATATAAGGTTTCAGACAGAACCTTATCTCAAATGCTTGATATCAAGAAAATTGGTTTTATAAATGCAATGCCTACTGTTGTCTGTATGCAACATACTTGACATACTTGAATCTTTTAATTTTGCCATTATGGCAAAACTAAAAGATTCACGTATGGAAGTAATGGCAAAACTAAAAGATTCAGGTATGAATCTTTTAAATATTGAATCTTTTAAAAGATTCAAGTATGATTCAAGTATGAATCAAGTATGAAACTAAAAGATTCAATTAAGTTTTTTCATTGTTATTCAAGAGATAAACATAAAAATGGGCCCAAAAATCCTATAATGGAGAAAAAGACTCTTACAAGTTAAAAATAAAAACAAACAGCTTCTCAACTCCAAAGTGACTATTGGTATCACTCGTGCAAAAATATAAGTTACAGCCTTGATTTTGCTGTCTCTGGAGTCCAGTTTGGATCTAAACAAGTAAATTCATTTTTTTAACAGTTAAGGGCTCACCTGTGCCTGTGTGTAATGGGTCTTGTTGGAGAGGGAGACGTGTCCCACCGCATCTTTAGATGGCCCACTTAACTTTTACTTTCTCCATCTCTGCACAGAAGCTGTAGAACACCTGAGGCTACTGTTCTGAAGACAGCAAAACCAATGCAGGGGGAGAAAAAACAGACACTCGTGGTGGCTGAATAATCTCATGCATGAGCCATAATAAAAAAATTAGACTATAAATACTGCCTCTTAAATGTATAGGAAATCTGCTCTCAGAGTACACATGAAACCTCTATTATAGTGGGTTAAGAAAAACTCAGTCACAGGGACCAACCAAAACTAACAAACAAGCATTCTAGGTCTTAAGAAACAAAGACAGGAAAGAGAAATTCTTCCTGGAACATTTCGTATTTCGTTTAATTGATATGTTTAGAACATTTGTTGTGCTGTAACTTCTTAGACCACAATTACAGAGTTAGTTTGTTCTTCTGCTGCTTCAGTAGAGATAAGAATACTTTTCGAGGCCACTTGAAAACTTATTGGTAGTGGATCAAATTTACAATGTAACCATCTGAGGACACAGAAAAACAAGAAGAAAAGGGCACTTTAAAATCCAAGCAGTGGCTCCCAGTTTTGTTTTAGAAAGTTTATAGTATGTGGGACAGAAAAGAGAATATGGGGAAGCCTTTGAATATTGAGATATATTTTTGATGTAAGAATTTTGCATAATAATTCTTGCCAACAGAGAGAAGTAATGGCAAAACTAAAAGATTCAAGTATGTGGAAAGCAGGTTTGCAGAGGATGTAGTTTAGAGAAAGAAATACATGTGTTCCATTATTTTAAGCTTTGCTCTTTTTGGTTTGATTGAGCCCAAACTGCTGCTTCTAAAAGCTCCTTGTTGCTCAAAGATTAGGGGGCTGTAGCCCTGACCTCATCAGTCACTCCTTCTCGGGTCTCAACTCTCCTCTCCAGTTTAACTGATGTTTTCAGACAAAAGCTATTGCTCTCATTTCTGAGATTAATATTAAACATGAGCTTTTCTACATGATTAGCAGAGACACTTAGATTGGTCAGTGGCAAAAAACAAGACTAAGATGCCTCCTTAGGCGGTTCCAACTGGTTTGTAACATTCATTATTGCTGACTTCATAGTTTATTGAATGTATTTATGTTCACTGAATGTACAGATTTTCACAGATACAAAACTAAAAAGCATCTCATCATATTAGTGACTCCCAGGCTAAAACTGTTTATGATGATGAAGTTTTAAACTCAAATATCTGACTTTTCCTCACATGTGTTCCAACTATTGGCGATAAAATATGCATGCCAATCCATCATAAGACAGCCAGCCACAAATTTAGGTAAAAGCTTTTTCATGCCACTTAATGTAATGATGTCACCATGATTTTTATGCTTATGTGTTATGTTTCCCTTGATTTCAAGTTTTCTCTATAAAGCTTTATAATTGTTATCTGTTAATATTCTACAGTGATTCAACTTCTAAGACAAACATAACTGATAAAAATTAACAGTTCTTGAATCAATCCCTCAATATTGTCACTGATTCAACTTATGTTGTGGGGACCTTACAGGATCCTACACTGATAACAGCCCTGCAAGAAAATTTTAGGCCCAGAAGGAAAAAGGGATTTGATACAGTCACATAATTAATGGGAACCCAATTCTAGGATAATAACGGTAGCACCAGCAATAGCTAACAATTAACCGGACACTGACTGACACCAGTGTTTTCTACCTAGTGCTATTTGATTCTCATGGCTGCCCTATGAAAGAGGAGGTAGTATCAGCCCTGTGATTACTGATAGGGAGTCTCAGCTGTTTAAGGGTCACGTGACTTGCCAAGGTGACTCCATTGGCAGAATGGTGGAGCAGGGTTCACACCAGGGTGCCCCCTCTGCTCCCAGGCCCACTGTGCCCCCTGATGTTCCCTGTACCAAGTACCAGAGCTCAGAAGGGTGTAGCAGGGCCCTTCCTGCAGCAGTTCTTCTGGCTGCTCCAAGTGGACCCCAAACTATTCTCTACAAAAGTCAAATTCTCTAGTTTTTTTTTTTCAAACAAGATCCAAATCCTGGCTCTGCTACTTGCCAGGTGGGTGACTATTGGGAAGCCAGTTTACTTTGGCTTAAACCTTCTCATTTGTAAAATGACAATGACAGCACCTTCCATATGCAGTTGTTGTATAAACGAGATGAAATCAGATTCTTATGGCTTATATCTAGATGCCCCCACGAAGACTCGTGCTCATAGGTGGGACTTTTGAGAAGTGACTGGATCGCGGATGTGTGATACTAGATACACTGATGGGTTTATAGCCGGGTGTGATGTGGGGAGGTGAAGCCTGGTGGGAAGAGGAACATGATGAGCACGATGTGGAGGGTATTTATCCCGCATGCTCCCCTGATCCCTTGCTGTTTCCTGCCTGCCATGCCCCTCTGCCATGCTGCCCTATCTTGGGGCCAGTCAACTATGGACTGAAACCTCTACACACTGTGAACCAAAATAAACCACTAGTAACAGAGGTATTTCAGGACTTGGCACAGAACAGGTGCTGAACGAGCAGATTTTCTCTTGGTACTTGGCTAAGACCAAGGCCAACCTCATCCACACTGTAGACCCTATCTCCCTTGGGGTGTAGGTTTATCCTTTTCTAGTCCAACACAGAGGAAATGGGGATGCTTTTCTCAGAGGATGCAGGATGTCTGGGCAGGGAGGTGGTCTCACCCCCATTTACTGGATGGTCCAGGTATTTTAGGGTCTGTTTAGCACACACCTGTGTGTCCCTTTCTGTCAAGTGCAGGTTGGATTGCCAAAGTGGGGAATGGCATCAATTTCTATGCTTCAATTTCTACACAGGTAGTAACAGAGTAACTTAGAAAAGAAATCTAGAACCTGGTGGTTCAGATTCTTTTAATGCATACACTGTTCTACTCCATACTGCCATTTCTTAGGTCTCCCTGGCTTTAGGGGAAGAACCTTCTTTCTTCATGTTGTTCCTTCCTTATACCTCACAGTTAGTGACCTGAATAGCCTGGTAAACATTGTTAGTGTTCCCTGTATCCCAAGGAAAAAGTGTCATCTCCTCAATTAGGAGGCCTTTAAATGGACATAAAGATGTGAACCTGGCTGGGAGGGATTAGGAGACAAGGGCCTATTTAAAGGTGCTGTGTCTAGACAGTATTTACTACTTACTAGACCAAATATTCCAAGCTATAGTCCCTAGCCTGTCTTCCTGAAAGATACTAATATCAGACAAAATAGACTTTAAGGTAAAAAGTATTGCTGGACAAAAAGAGGGTCATTACATAAAGATAAAATGATCAAATAATAAGGAAAACTTGTCTGAGACCCCCAAACAAGCCTTGAAATGTGTAAACTACAAATCAAGACGTCTACAGGGAGAAAAAGAAAAATCTGGCACCATGGTAGATTTTAACATTTCTCAATTAAAAAAAAAAGCAAGCACAAATATAGAATATTTGAACTAATAAATAAGCAGTTTTGATCTGATGACTATGCATATATCATTGCAGCCCTCATCTGCAGAATACACATTCTTTTTCCAAGCACATGTATGAAAATTGAACATAATAAAGCAAGTGTCTAGAAATGTCAAGGATTAGTATCAGGTCTTCTCTTTCTCTGACCACAATCGTGTTGTCAGAAATCAATAGAAATGTTTTTCAAAAATGGTGCTGTAACAATTTGGATATTCACATGTTAAAAGACGATTTTAGAACCTTAACTCACAAGACACATACAAATTAGTACAAAATGGATCATGGGCCTTGATTTAAGAGCTAAAACTCTAAAAAACTTTAATAGAAAATCTCCTTGACCTTGATTAGGCAAAATATTCTTAGATATGACACTAAAAGGTGATCTACACACAAAAAAATCAACAAATAAAGCTTAATCAGAAATAAATATTTTTGTACTTCAAATGATACTATTAAGAAAATAACATTATTTCTAATGACATTATTGAGATAAACCAAAACCAGGGAGGAAATGTTTGTAAATCAAAATTCTTACAGAATTTTTGTATCCAGAGTATACAGAACACTACAACTCAATAATAAGGAGCCAAGTAACCCAAGTTTTAAAAAAGGCAAATGATTTGAATAGACCTACCACCAAAGCAGAGAGGTGAATGGTGAATAATCATATTAAAAGATGCTCAACATCATTAGTCATTAGGGAAATGCAAATTAAGGCCACAATGAGATACCACTTCACACATTATACAATGACTATAATAAAAAAGACAGACAATAATAATCAAGAGTAAAGACTGAGGAAATTAAAAATCCTCATATATTGTTGGCAGTAATGTAAAATGGTACAGCTACTTTGGAAAACAGCTTTGCATTTTTTAAAAAGTTAAAGATAAATTTATTAGACAACCTAGAAATTCAATTCAAAGTAAGTGAAAACAAGTGTCTACAGAAAGATCTGTTCATGAATGTTTGTGGCAACATTATTCATAAAAGCTAAAATGTGGAAATGATACAAATGTCTACCAACTTGTGAATGGGAAAAACAAAATATGGTATTTCTACACAAAAAATTACTATTCAACGGCAAGAGGAATTAACTGCCCACACGGATGAACTTCAAAATATGCTAACCTGAAGAAGCAAAATGGAGAAAAAAAAGACCATATAGTATATAATTCCATTTATGTGACTGTTCACATAAATAAATCACATAGATGAATCTATGGAAACAGCAAGCATATATAGTTTGCCTGGGGTTAGAGGTAGAAATGGGGATTGATTAAAGTGGGTATGGGGGGTCTTTGGGGGGTAATAAAAATGTTTCAAAATTGAATTGTTATGATGATTGTACAATTCAGTAAAACCCATCGAATTATACACTTAAATGAATGAATTGTATGGTATGGAAGTTGTACCTCAAAAGTTTCTTAAAAAGACAAAAATATAATTAGAAAGATTGTATTGGGAAGATAAGAAACATACATAACTATACCTAATGCATAAAAATTTTAAAGATTATAGCCGTGTTTTTATTCCAACTACACAAGATTGTTAAAATATTTGAGAGTTAATTAATGTAATTCACCATTAACAGGTTGAAAGAGAAAAATAAATTGAAAAAAATTCAACATCAAGAGCCAGTTATGTGTCAGGAGCTAAAGCAGGAGGATCAAGAGTTCTAGGCTAGCCTAATACCTTAACGAGATTTGTCTCAAATAAAAGTACTGTAATAAATAAAAGGCCAGGGATGTAACCCAGTGGTAGAGCACTTGCCCAGCGTGCGAGAGGCCCTGGGATCAACCCAGTACCTCAAAAAGAAAATTCAATATAAGAAATACAAAAATAAACAGCAAAACCCTAAATGAACTAGAATTTAATGAGTATTTCCTAATATGATAAAGAGGGTATACCCCCCCAAAAAAATCCTCTAACAATAGCAGCACTAATGTACATTGTTGAAGACCTTCCTTTTAAATTCTGTAAGATCAGAAACAGGACGTGGATGCCACAAGTCATGATTTTTCATTCAGCTCTGTACTGGAGATCTTAGCCAGAGCAGAAAATCAATCAGTCAATCAGAAACAAACAAAAAGTGAAAGGAGGAAGTGGAAGATGATATGCTCATTTACATAGAAAGCCCCAAAGTAGAACAGAGTTGAATAAGTGAACAGGATATAAAATTAAGGTGCAGAAATAAGCGTTATTTCTATACACCAAAAACAAATAGAAAATGCAATGAACATTTTACAACAGCATAAAAATGAAGTGTATAGGAACAGATCTTTTAAAATGTTCAACAGTTAATGGAGAAAAATGATAAAACTACACAGACAAGATCTAAATAAGTAGAAAGATATGCCATGTTCATAAATTGGAAGAGTCAATAGCATAAAATGTTAACCCTCTCAAGCTGAATAAATTCCACACAATTACAAAAAATCACAAATTTTCTGGATTTGTGTTGACCATTTTTTTCTAAAATGCTTTGTAGCTTTCTTGAAGAACACTATATTCTTGAAGAAGAAAATGATGGAGAGACTCGCCTTGCAACCAATAGAGTAAAAAGACAGCCTACAGAATGGGAAAATTTTTTTGCCTGCTCTTCCTCAGAGTACTAATATCTAGAATTATAAAGAACTGGAAAAAAAATTAGACCCCCCCAAATAAAAGACTCATCAAAAAATTGGCAAGTGAAATAAATGAACATTTCACAGAAGAAATATAAATGGCCAATAAATACATAAAAATGCTCAACATTGCTGGTCATTAGAATGGCCATCATCAAGAAATCAAACAATAAATGCTGGTGAGGCTGCAGGGCAAAGACACACTTCTACATTGCTGGTAGAGATGTAAACTAGTACAACCACTATGGAAATCAGTATGGAGAGTCCTTGAAAAACTAAAATTAGAAATTCCATTTGACCCAGCTATTCCTCTTCTAGGTATCTTTCCAAAAGAGTTAAAGACATCATATTACAGTGATACATGCATATCCACATTTATAGCTGCACAATTCATAATAGCTAAATCTTGAAAGTAGCCTAAATGTCCATCAGCTAATGAATAGATAAAGAAACCCTGGTATTTACAGACAATGGAGTACTACTCTGCCATAAAAATGATGAATTTGATGAAATTATAGGAAAATGGATGCACTTTGAGATCGTAATGTAAAGTGAAATAAATCAGACACACAAGCTTAGATATCATATGGTTTCCCTTATATGAGAAACCCAAAGTACAAATAAAGAGCAAAATAAAAGATGGATAATAGGAAGTAGAGAGATAGATCTTTGTAAAGGGGAAGGGACCAAGAGACTGTGGGAGGCAGGAAGGACCGGAAGGACAGGGGATGTAAAAAGGAATTTAAATGGCTTATATACATGTCCCAACTCCACACAAGGAATGTAAACATTATGTATTACAAACATGTACTAATAAAGAAAATAGTCTGAAAAAAAGGAAAAAGCAACCAAATAAATGAACAAATAAATAGGGAACTGTCTACCTTACAGTATTCTCCCATATAAACATGTTATAGTATTTCCATAAAAAACAAAAACAAACAAGGGTCCATCTGCATTACAGTATTCCCATGTCTAGACTATGGGTGGCACGTAGCAATCGCGCTAACAGTAGCACGTGTATAGATAGTGTTTGCTATGATCAGGCATCACACATACAATTCATTTCCTCCTTGCAGCAACCCTATAAAGGAGAATATTACTGTCCCACTTTCTACTTTAGAAAACCGAGGCACAGGGTAGCCGCTGAAGAAGCGTCTGTGCCCTTAATCGCTAGTCTCTGCCCCTCCCAGAGCACATGCCTCAGTGGAGCCTGAGCACGTGGACGAGACCCGCAGAAAGGAGCCAGCGCAAGAAAGCCCATTTTCCTCAAAGCAGAATTTGCGCCAAGCATGAAAAGGAGAAAACGGCGCTGCGAGAGACACAAGCGACCACGGAACCTCATATCCTTTCTCACTCACTTCCCGCGGAGCCGCCTCTTACAGTGAAAGTGACCGCACAGATGGAGAAGGCTGGGTGGCCTCCTCGTGGTTCCCCCTCTTTCAAGTCTCCCTGACTCATCTTAGCTCATCAGCTAAAGGCTAGAGAGCTGTGGTGGGGTTGTCTGTATGCCAAGAAGTGCGGTAGAAACGATGGATTGTGCATTTCCACTGTTCTGGTAAAAATGAAATACAGAGGCTCATATGAGCTACTAAATATAAATTTCGTCATTTTGGTGATCTTGCAGATGATTTTAACACGAATATTAAAGGCTGGCACTGCTCCATATAAAGATGAACTATAAAATTCATGCCAATAAAATTTTATTTTTTTAGGCTAGGCATGGTGGTGTGCACCTGTAATCCCAGCACTCAGGAGGCCGAGGTAGGAGGATCACTGTGGAGTCCTTGCCATACCGGACCAGTTCACGTCTGCTCAGATTGACTCGGGGGTGGAAAACTGCTAACTCTGAGGAGCCAAGACATCTTTTTGCCAGTTCGAGCAGAGATGGACCTCACAGGGAGAACAAGGAAACTCCAGAAGGGACAATCAGTAAAGGTGAATTATTCAGCCTAACTGTCCACCATGCCTTGCTTGCCTGCCTTGCTACCTAAAACATCTGTTCTATTGCTTCTGTTGTTCCTCAATAAATCTGCAGGTTTGAGTCAGTTCGGCCCCCTGACAAAGATATTCTCTGTCTCTTGCATCTTCATTTGTCTCTCCCAGGGTTTGCTGGTCCAAACCCAGCAGATCACCACAAGTTTGAGGTCAGCCTGGGCTCCACAGAGAGTTCAAGGCCAGCCTGAACTTTAGAGGGAGACCCTGTCTCAAAAAAATTTTTTTTAATTTTTATTTGCTTAAGAATGACATTACGTAGCAAACAAAAAACACCATAACAAGTCGAAAGACCATTGGGGGAGGGAGAAATGTATGTACTTTAATGTCCCTTTTCCTGCTGTGTGAATAGGGGCAAATGGCTGTGTCTGCACTTGTCCACCTGGCTCTGCGCCCTATAGATGATGTAGTTGGCCCTTTTTATAAATTCCCTTCCTACCTACATCAGCTTGGTTTTACTTCCTGTGACTAGAGGAGTCTCAATTTGGAAATTTAATCTGAACTTGCCGGGGGTTTAGCTTCATGCTTTGTTGCAACTAACATACTCTAGTGCGAGAGGAAATGTGAAGCAATCTGAACGGCATGGGCTTTTAAGATCAGAAAAAGGCTCAGAGAGGTTTGCTGGCTCAGGGAAAGTCACACAGCTTCTTGGAGGAGCTGAGATTTGACCCTTCTGTGGCCACAGAAATGTTCTCTAACTACACCGTTCAGCATGGTAGGCACTGGTCACATGCAGCTATCCGGCCCTTGAAATGTAAGTGGGGCAACGGAGAAAGTGAATTTCGAGCTTTCTAAATGATTGCTTAATTGAAATATGGGGTGTGATTAGAGCTACAGTACTGGACCGCACAGATCTAGCACCTGGCCCTGAGCCCTGTGATCGTGAGGCTGTGGAGGGGCTGACTCACTCCCTGGCTCCTGGCACGCCGCCCTTTCTGGGGAGTGTGGGTGAAAGGTCAGGGTGCCCACGCGGAGCCTGGACACAGGAAGTGCTCAAGGAAGGCTGCGGAGTGCTTTGGGGGTACGCAGGCTGACCTTGCACAGGTCACCCGCTCAGGGGACAGGGGCTAGCAGGGGAGGGAAGAGGCGGCCTGTGTGAACCTCTGAGGCCGACGTGGGACGGCCCGGCCCTCATCAAAGGTCGTATCAGTCCTTGGTGACTCAGACTGTCAGGAATCCACACCCGGGGTGGGGGGGTGAGCTGCCCGCAGAAAGCCTTCCCGGCAGGCCCGGCCGCGCGAGCTGGGAGGCTGTCGGGGAGATTAGGCGCCTCTGCTGTGCCGCTGGACAGCAGCCAGCAAGCGGGCTGTAGTCACCAGGATCCCAGCTGGGGCTCAGGCGTCTCAGCCTCAGGCGCTGTGACACATGGTGGGGGTGCGGCTCAGCCCTGTGACCGGCATCCCTCCCCAGCCTTCTCCTCCGGGAAGCCTTCCTGCACCCGGCTCCCAGCCCGGCAGCCCCTCCGCTGGCCCCGGGGAGCCAGCCGGCACCGGCCGGGGTGGGGGGGCCCTCGGCTGCTCTCCCGCGCGCCGGCCTGAGCGCCCTGTGGGTCGCCCACCGGTGGCTCGTTCTGACCGAACCGCTTATCTCTCGCTTATCTCCTTTGCCCGTAGAAGCTCCTGGCTTCAGCTCCAGGCCCCCGCCCCGGGGCTCCCCTTTAGCTTCTTGCTGCTGTCAGTCCCAGCTGCTCTGCAGGACAACACCCTGCTCCTTAAGGTGCCCCCCAAGCACCGCAGCCACCAACACGCCCTCCCAACTTTAGGGATTCCACATGACACTGTCACAGACTGGATTTTATTCTCATAGTCTAGTATTTTCTTGTTGGAGCTATTTTAAAAGGAACTGGGATTAGGCAGGCATAGTGGTGCACACCAGTACTCCCAGCACCCTGGGAGGCTGAGGCAGGAGGATTTCAAATTTGAGCCCAGCCTCTGCAACTTAGTGGCTTAGCAAGTCAAAATAAAAAATAAAAATAGGCTGTAGTTCTGTGCAAAGGTGCTGATTCAATTCCCAGTACTACCAAATAGGAAGGGGAAAAGGAGCTAGGGATAACTCCTTGCTGGACTGTGGAAAGGGCTGTGCACCTGCGGCAGTCGGGGAAGGAAGACTTCAAGGGAGAGGGGCATCCCGCTCGAGAGCCTGGTGACAACGAAGGACATCCTAGGCAGAGGAAATAGCATGGGCGAAGGTGTGGAAGGCTGGGACAGGACACGGCCTTCAAGCAGTTGCCGTCCTTTGGTGTAGAAGGTCTGAGCGTGCTGGGCAGGAGGAGAGGCGGGACTCTGCACCTCCCGGGAGAGCTCCTCCAACGTGCGGTGCTGCTATGAAGACTGTTTGGAGAACCACAACTGCCCGTGAGTACCGAGTGCCTGTGGTCAGCACTCCGTGTGCAAGGCCTTATCTGAGCCACCTCGTGAGCCTTCCAACTAGGTGCCGTTCGCTGATTCCCACTGTACATGGAGGGAAAGAAATTTGCCCAAGATCGCACAGCTAGCAAGTGGCAGAGCTAGGATCTGAACTCCAGCAATCCAACCGTGAGCGGTCCTGGAGGGAAAGGCCTGCTTAATGTTTTGCCAGCCTTCCTAAACTCGTTTTCTAAGAGAAATTGTAGAAAAAATGGCTTCCATAATTTAATAACTTTATAAAAGAAAAATGAATTCTGTGAGCAGTGATGAACTATTAAGGATTCCAATCCAAGAACATTTTTATTAAATTCACAACTATCACTCGCCTGCTTGTTGTTAGTCATTTACACTTTAGTAAGCATTAGTCCTTTCTCCGTCTTCTCATAGGCTCCCTGAGGCCAGGCTGCTGTGTCTGAGGTGCATAAGGGAGGTGGCAGGAAAGGGCGCCTGACGACATTTTCTTGAATGAGTTGTGACCCCTCTGATGAAGATACAGTAGTGGAAGCAAAGGAAGGAAAGGCCTGGAGTCAGGTGGTGGGTGGTGGGAGGGTCAGCAGCGTGTAGGAACAGGAGGTCGGAGGCAGCTGGAGAGATGTTCTGGGGGTCAGAATGTTGGCACTGGAGGGGAGAGCAAGTCACCCTGCTTCTCAGCACAGGGGAAGGGCAGGTCTAGATGTTGACTGAAACCCGAATCCAAACGTCTGCTCTGAATGCGTTATCTTCCAGGCAAAACCAACCACCTGCTTAGGTGGAAAACCAGGCATTTGTTGGACTTGAAGGTGTATCAGGAAAGCTTGGGTTTTAAGACTCGGAGTCAGAGAGAAACATCTCAGACTTGTTGCTATCCTGTCCTCCGCCCGAGGCTGCTGAGAAGAGCAGGGGCTTTGGAAGGTGGCTGTTGAATGGAAGTTCCCCAGCAGCCACCTTGCCCGTGTCTGTCACTCTAAAAAGGGCAAGATGAAGGCCCAGGGGGCAGGGCCACAAGGCGACGAGGTTGGGACCGGAATCCAGGTGAGCTCTGCTCATGGCCGGGGGGCCGTCACCCAGTCCCAGCCCCCATCCGTGGTCCCTTGGCTCTGTCCCCTCTGTCCTCCGTCCCCTCCCCTTTGTCAGGAGGAGGAAGCCTTTGTTCAAAGCCCAGGCCTGTTTCGTCCCCGCCTCTGTGGGCTGCTCCCTGCTGCCGCCTGACCGTCCTAATGGAATTACAGAGCCCTGGTGAAACAGACCAGGGTTAATTCTCTAGGTGTTCAGGGCGGGCCAGTCCGGAGAAGGAGCACAAGGAAACCTCCCTCAAAACACTTTGGTGATCCTAACAGCCCTGACCCCTGTGCAGCCTGCTAGAGTCCCCCAGTGCTTCACGAGGATTCTAAGGAGGAGATGCTGTTATTATCTCTGTTTTATGGGTGGGGAAGCTGAGGCACCATGAGATGAAACGGCTTGTCCAAGGTTGCACAGCTAGTAAGCAGCCAAGCTGGGTCTTCATTGAAGAGCTCTGGGCACTGTCAGGGGTGGGGAAGGGGGAAGGAACCAAGATACATCATGTACAGGTACAAAATAACCATGATGAATGTCATCATTATGTATACAATGTACCAATACATGTTCTTGGTTAAAAAAAATTAAAAATAAAAAGTAGGCAGCCCTAGCCACATGTGGAGGTTCATTCCTCTAATCTCAGCGCTTGGGAGGCTGAGGCAGGAGGATCACAAGTTTGAGGTCACCCTGAGCAACACAGCAAGACCCTGTTTCATGGCAGGGGGAAGACTCTGAAAACCCACAGAGGGTCCTGCTTAAAACAGCCCGAAGACTGTGCATCCTTATCTGGGTTTTGAGATGGGAGATACTGCCCAGGCCAAGTACAGTGAGATCCACTGACCTCCAGTCTCCACCCCCACAGTACTGAGTGCCCCAGCTCCATCCCCCCGTCAGGGGTGGAAACTGACGCTACTCTGCTTGTGGTGCTCTGACACCGTGGCCGGCGGCTGTGGCTCCTGGAGTCTGTCTCCCTTTCCACACATGACAGTGGATCGAAGGTAGCTCCCATAAGTTCTGTGATCATCAAAGGCAAAGCAGTCTTATCAGGCCTGTGCTCAACCACTCAGCAGAATGGCAGGTGAATTGTCTTTATTCTTGGGCCTGCGTGTCGGGGTTAAATATGCTAACACAAGGAACACACATAATAAGTGTTTATTTGAGGTTGGTGATCACTAGAATCTTACTGCCTGGCCTGCACTTCTTCCTGGATTGAAATGGGGTCAAAATCAAACCAACCAGATGTTTTTCTTCTTCCTCCCATCAGAGTCTGGTCCATTTTCCCGTTTGAGGAGCACCTGGCTTTGAGAGCCCATCTCCCAGACCATGTGACCTGCTCTAATTTCCTGGGACCTAATCTCCCCCAGCTCCTAATGATGCAGCTGGTAATAGGATTGTGGCTTCCCTCTGGGGCAGCCTCGCAGCCCATGGCGCTTAGTGACTCTGACCACCTGTGAGCTGAGAAGTCAGCGTCCCTAACCCGGACCCCGTGCCCCTGGCCGGCATCTCACGCATGGAATGGTGCTGCGCCCCGTGCCAGCAGGCCCAGCTCACCATGGTGCTGGTTGCCATCCTGGCGCGAGGCAGAGACGTGTGCAGGCGGAACGGACTGCTCATCCTGTCAGTGCTGTCTGTCATCGTGGGCTGCCTCCTGGGCTTCTTCCTGAGGACCCGGCACCTCTCACCGCAGGTCAGCTCCCCTGGAGTACCGCAGGCCCCCATGAGGAGGGTGCAGGTCAGAGGGACCTAGGGCTCCCCCATGACAACATGATAGTCATTTTCTCCCTGCGTGCCTGCTGTTCAATCTATAACGCGGGTCCGATAGACACCTACAGGCGCCCCGTTAGAATCACCCCAAGAGTGAGAGGTGCAGTGGAGAAGGGAGTGGGGTCTTCAGAGAATAGCTCCTGCCCAGCACGTGCGACTGGAGGTCCAGGAAGGGCTTTGTAGGCAGTGGGAAGAGCAGCAGCGAGCCACAAGGGTATGGGAGATGCTGGCGAGTGGCGCAGGGATGCACAGTGGGAAGCAGGGACTGGAGCGCAGGGTCCTGCAGGCTCAGGGACCCATTGCTAGACATGGACTTGGGGCAACTAGGAGATGCTTTTGTGCAGAAGAGTAATCCAGCCAGATCTGAGCTCTGGAGAGGTCCTGGGTGCCTGAGGGCAGGCAGGGGCACAGGGGGCAATTGTAGGCGTGAGGCCTGACTCTGGGATGAAGGGCGCAGATATGAGAACTGTGGCTAACAGAGGAATCTTCTGGATGTGGTGCTGGCAGGAGGTGGCGTTGGAGAGGGGCGAGGCAGGCCCGTGGTTTCTGGCCCGCTAATGACCATGGTAAATGAAGGTGCATTGGTGGGAAAGGTCCCTTTCCCTCCTGACCCCCATTATGGGAGAGAGGGACACGAGGGATGCCTCGTGGTGTTAAAGAAAGAATTGTCCTGACATTTGTTCAAATGGTAAGCAAGACTATTCGGGACAGACATAGAGACCTCCTGTGAGGACAGATAGGATTCACCTCCAAATGCACCGGGCACAGCTGAGGATTTACAGCCAACCAGCACTCTGAGGAGTCGGTGGATGGGAACTTACTAAGAGGAGACGTCCAGGGTGCGGAGTCAGATATGAAGAGTAGGGAGGAGGAATTTTATCAGAGTGGGGAATCAAGGGTGAGGGGATTCTTACTCCACTGGCTCAGCAGGATTTTTGCTACCATTGCACTATGCAGGCCAAGGACAAGACCTCCGGGGAAAGAGGGCTCAGAGACACCGTCCATAGCTCAGTCAGGGAGAGAGCTTTGTCAGTGGGCCCCTGGAAAGTTCCCGATTCCATATGATTCCTCTTCCTGCGGCTCACTGAAGACACCTGATTATCTCTACAAGACGGCTCCAGGTCTCGGGCTTGGTCTGCCACGAAAAGCAAAACATCCCCTCCCCAGGAATAGAGCTATTATTTTTCTAACAAGCCCATTAGTTTCTAGAGGCAGAGGAACCTGAACTTTGACTCTGCTAGTAAGTGACTGAGCAAAATCCTCTCTCGCTTTCTCAGGCCTCGGTTTCTTTATCTGTAAAATCGAGTGGCGGCAGGACGTGTCCCCGAGAACTGTTGTAAAGAGTGAACAGCTGTGGCCAGTATTTGGCCTACAGTAAATACTTCACCCTCTCTCCTTTGTCTACCTGTCAAAGTCCTACCTGTATCAAGAACCATCTCATACTCAATATCTTCTAAAGTCTTTGGGCCTATTGACATCTGAAATAACAGTGTGGGATTTTGTTTGTTTTGTGGTACTGGGGGTTGAACCCAGGACCTTGCACACAGTCCCTAGGTAAGACGCTTGCCGCATGCTCATGCCACGTGCCTTCCACCCCGGTAACCCAGCTGTCGGCTCCCTTGCTTCAAAGCTTTTGCACTTTGCTGAACAGCTCAGGAGTTTTCTTGAACCAAAATGTGAGCCTCACACAGTGTCAGGCACAGAGAAAACCTCAACGCTGTGCTGAGTTAAACTGGCAGCGGTACAGGCAACCTGCAGTCTGCCGTGTTTGATTTTCCTCGGTGGCAAACACGGATTTCCTGCAGGAAGAAGATCATTTTGTGAAAACCAAACTGGAAAGCCTGTTATGAAAAGCCCAGTTCCTCTGGGGCCCCCTGCGCCAGAGCAGCCTTGCCCATCCGTTTGGACCTGCGGATGTGTTCCAGTCTGGATTAGCCTCCCAGATAAACTGAAGGACGGATGCAGAGTCTTGAACAATTATTTCACAGGAACTGGCTTTCTTAGCATCTTACTTTGAAATCCAGGATTTCTCTGTTTGATCTCTTTGCCTGTGACTCAGAAACTAAAGCCTTCTAACTTTGTGAGTTTATGCAACATGCAAAAATTATAAACAGCTTGGAAAATGGCAGAATGTTCTATTTGTGAAAAAGAGCTTACAAACTCATAGAATCTATCTTTAGATATAAATATCTCTTTTAAAAAATACAGACCACTTTAAACATCCAGTTAAACTATGGGGAATTACAATTGCATCTATTTTTTGTTCCTTCCTGGAAGTCCAGTAAAATTTAAATAATGGAATTTTTAAAGGACATAAACCACCAAAACCAATGAGAACCTAAAAGGAGATAGTGGAGAAAGGAAGTTAGACTATAATAAATTAGGCAACATGGGAAGTGGATGGAGTTGCATTACTTCATTTAGCAGAGTGCAGAACGCTAAAATCTTCTGTCTCTGGAAGTAGAACTCCAGAAGGGATCTGGCTAGAGGTGCAGGGTGCCATACTTTACTAGACAGAGGTGTGCGTGGGGTTGAAAGCAAGGACATCGACTGAAATTTGTAACCAAAGTAACTAGAGTGCTAGTCTCTTCTCCTTCCTCCCCCTCTACCTCCTCCCTGCCCAGGGAGCAAAAGAAGCCTGAGTGAGGGACCTCAGGCCCAGGTGTGTGTGGTAGGGGCGGGGCAGTCGTGAGTCAGGGCCTCAAACTAATGCGCAGACACAGCTTCAAGATAGCTGACAGCTGGGCTTAGGCACAGCCTCATCCCGGGGACAAAGGTCGGACGAGGCCTCTCAGCGAAGCCTCAGGGGAAAAGCCTCTAAACTATGCTAGAAAAGACAGTGCCAACATCACACCCCCCCGGCCCTGCAGTGAAAATGGCAGCTCCTATCCAGCGCCCTGCCCTGGGGGTTCTCAGTGGACAAACCTCAGTCATGGAAGTCAGTTCTTCACACTTCCTCCGAACAGGAAGCCAACAACACCCGGCATGGGAGGAAAACAGAAAATGAGAAAGACAGAAACTAAACAAAGAGAAGAGAGGCTCTCTGATGAAGCAGAGACAATGTAGGCAGTGGAAAAAATCTTTTAAAATCTTAAGATCTTTGGAGATCTGAGAGAAGACACAGTTGCCATAAAACAGAATGGGATGCAGGGCCTGGGGATGTAGCGCAGGGGTGGAGCATGTGTTCAGTACACACAACGCCCTGGGTTCATTCAGTCCCCAACACCACAAAAACAAACAAAAAGCTAAACAGATTGCTAAAAGAAAAGAACAATCAGAGATCGAGAAGGAGCTGTTGGAAATAAAAATAGAAGAGCCAAGATAAAAATGTCAGTAGCTAGGACAGAGTTGTAGAAATCTCCCAGAACACGAAACAAAAAGATGAAAGTAGAATAAGAAAATATAAGAAAAGGAGCATGACAATACTCACAACTATCTAGAACAGTTTTAACCAACAGAAAAAAAATGAAGGAGAGAAAATATTTGGAAAGAATACAAAGAAGTTTCTCAAAAGTGAAAAGCATAGTGAAAAAGGGAGGGAGGGAAGAAGGAATGAAGGAAGAGAAGGAAAAGAAAAGGAAAGAAAGAATGACAGAGGAAGTGAAGGAAGGAAGAAATAAAGGAAGAAAGGAAAGAAGGAAGGAATAAAAGAAGAAAGAAAGAAAATCTGTCCTGTACTATTGCTATCAGGTAAATTCCAAAATTTCTGAGTCCTTCCCTTCCTCAAACAAAGGTCTCGTGTGAGGTCTAGGAAATAAGGATGGCTGTGAACATCTTAAGCCACATTGGAAGTTCAAGACAAAGGAGCAATGTTCTCAAAATTGGGAGGGAAAGTTATTTTCAACCAAGAATCTTACATGACTTATTAGAAGGAAGAATGAACAAAGACATTTCTACCCATGTAAGGACTCAGAAGTTTTCCTTCCATCCACCTTTTCTCAAGAAGGTACCCAAGGAGATGTTCCACCAAAACAAAAAAGTAAACCCAGAAAACAAGGGAGCCAGGATACAAGATGAAGTCCCAGAATGACAGCTACTGGGCTTAGAGAAAGGGTGACAAACTAGAGCAGGAAGGCAGAGGGCTGCTGGACTGAGGCATAACGGGAAACCCATGTGCTCAAGTGTGTAGAAAACGGTCAGGCTTTTTAATAGCCAAGTTCAAATGTTTGGGAGAAATTAACGAGTGGCTCACAGAAAACAAAGCAAAGTTAGCATCTGGTAATTAACTTTAGAGAAAGAAATGGAGGTCGCGTAAGCCAGGGGGCATGGTTGCAGTACAGGGAAAACAAAAATTGAAGATGTTTGCTCCTGCCAGTCGGGGAATGGAGATCAAGAAGTGAGGAAGGGGCTGCCTTTGTTTATCAGAGCACTATTGAAAGAATGTGCACATAGATTAAAGTTAATGTAAGATATGTAGATCTAATGAATATATTTCCTTAAAGGGCAAAATTTCTAGTGCATTGGGAAAGGTGGTGGACCGGAAGTCAGAAGCCTGACTCTTTATCCTGTGCTGTCACTTGGTGAGGAGATCACTTCCCTCTCCCCGCTTAGCTTGTCTACAAAATGAGTAGGCTGGATGAGGAGATCTTTAAAGCCCCTTGGTAGCACCAAAATTCTATAACTTGGGGCTTTTCAAAGCATCAGATCACTAAGAAACCATTATGTTTGGCACTGGTTTTAAAAAATAGTTGCAAGTATGAAATATAACCTGGGTAGCGTTCACAAGTCCATTTGCCAGGCTCACCCACATCCTCCCATCTGGAAAAAGGAGCCTTCGTGGAGGCTGCCAGAAATAGCACATTTGCATTAAATCTAAACTTTACAAACAACACACCCAGTTAAATCAGACTTGCGGATAAACAACAAAACAATTTTAAGACAAGTAAAGAATGAATTATTCATTATCTGAAAGTCAAATTTAACTGGGCTGGTGGTCCCTTTTGCTTCTGCTCTTGCTGGTTCCTGGGAACTGTCACTGGGTAACAGCTGATCAGGCCAGGATTTGGGGCCCTGGAAAGACGGGGTAGGCTGGAGCCAGCCAGCAGCTCACAAAGGGGCAGAAGTAAGAACTCTGCCCAGTGGCATTCTTTACACAGAGTGGTTCTCAGCATCCGATCCAATCCGATCCAATACTGCCCTGCAGTATTCTGAGGGAAAGGCTAGAGTGGACCACCTGGGTGAGAAACTGGCTCATGGTCTGTGTGCGAGTCGTTCTCCCCTTGAACTAGACCGGGACCTTTCCCAGGACTGGGACTGAGTCTCGTTTGCGTGTCCCCAGTGTGATGCTCGGCAGTGTGGGTTTTGGGAACACACAGTCCTGCCCTCTTCCCGCTTACTGTCTGCTAGATGAGGCGGTTTTACACCTTGGAGGGCGAACGGTGCAGCTGAGGGAGAGCTGTTGTCTAGAAGGAATGGTGAGCATTTGCTCTCCTCCGGATGCCACACTTGATGCTTACTCACGTTCGTCATTTGGGGCTCCCGATGACTCTGTGACCTGGTGGTTGCCCTCATGTTACAGGCGAGGAAAACTCAGACATGGCATGTAGTGTGCTCAAGGCCACGCCGTCGGTTATACGGGGGGAGGGTCGCTAGGACTGGAACACAGCTGTGCTAGCTGGAAAGCCAGTTCTCTCGCGCTGGCCTCTGTGGCCATGTGCCAGGCGAGACGGGCTTTGAAGGGTAAAGAGCTGAGCGCTGAGAACTCTGTACCGCCCTCGTAACTGCAGCTCCTGCTGTGTTCTCAGGAGATTAGTTACTTCCAGTTCCCGGGAGAGCTCTTGATGAGGATGCTGAAGATGCTGATCCTGCCGCTGGTGGTCTCCAGGTGAGAGGCGGCAGGAGGTTGTGGGCTGTGTGCCTCCCCAGCTACCTGCTCCTTGTGGGGGTGGCTCTGCTCCCAGGCCGGGGCACTGTTTAGTGGCACTGGGTGCTTTTTGTGGGAGGCTCTTGCAGGCAGCTTTAAACTTGCTCCGACTGAGCCCTGTAGGCTCTGCTGAAGTGCCACCTCCCTCAGGAAGCCTTCTCTGGTCCTCAGCCCGTGATGGGTGTCACCTCTTCAAGTGTCATTTGAGTCACTCACAGAAATGGTGAATCTGTCGAGGCCACCAGTGACCTCCATGGTGCTCTGTCCACAGACAGTTCCACAGAGCAGACACTGTGGACCGCTCTTGTCCGCCCGGAATGCTCTCTCCCCTTGGCCTTGCCCTCACCTGGCCTCTGCCCCTTCACCCCAGTTTCTCCCACTGCTCAGCCCCCATATATCAGGTCCTGAAGCCTCTCTTCCCCCAACCTCATGGCCTAGGATGGCACAGACCTCCCACACCTCTCCTGTGAGCTCCACAGCTGACTAACCAGCCAGCTTTCTGGCATCTGCACTTGGATGTTGCACGAGCATTTTAAGTTCGACATCAGCACCCTGAGATTTTGCCCAGCAAGTGGTTCCTTCTGCTGTTTGCTGCTGTTAGCAAGAGGCAGCTCTGTCTACCCCTCCCCAGGTTCTCTCTCCTTTCCTCACCTCACGCCGGGTCATCAGCAGCATGAGCTGATTCTGCCCTTCAGGGCTCTCATCCGTGTCCCGACTCCACAGTGGCCTCGCCGCTCTCCTCGCTGTGGTCCCTGCTCCCTGCCATCCACTCTCCACCCAGTGGCCACTGTGATGCTGTGGAAAACAAAGCCCTGCCGTTCAGACACTTTGGTGAGACCTAAAATAAACCTTCCAGGGCTCGCCTTCTCTACACAGTCTGCCCCTGCCTTCCGTCTCACATCACACCTGCTCCGGTAGCCCGGCTTCCATTCCCAGAGCAGGCCAGACCTGTTCCCACCTACACGCTGTTCTTTCTGCCGGGAACACACTGCTGCAGCTTCTCACACCTCTTCCTCCTCCTCTTTCCTTTGATCTCGCCTTACCTATCACCTCCCAGGAAAGGCCTTCCTACCCTTGTTCTCCTCACTGGGCACCGTTCCTTCTCCCTCATGGCAATTTTGCTTGTTGTTATTCTGTACCCACGAACTGACCACTTTGCCTCTTTACCTTCCATGGGACTGTGAGCTTGGTAAAGTCAGTAATGGCACCCTGTGGACATTCGGTTCTGCATGGTCGGCACCTGGCCAAGTGCCTGGCACATAGTAGGTACTCCAGATACCTGTCTGATGAGGGAATTGTTGCCTCAACAGTGTGCTCTGTGCTTTCTGGGGGGCCTGGTCCCTGCAGTGATACACAGGTGAGCAAGACTTCTCTGCCCCGCAGGCTGGGGGCGACACTGGTGAGGAAACATGGAGTCCCCCACAGCAGCAGTGAGGGACTCACAGGAGTCCCGCTCAGCAGCGTCGTGCCCCTTTGCCATGGTCTGTCCTCAAGGGACCCGGCAGAGGAGGAGTCCCAGTGTGGACCCAGGTCTCGCTGACTCAAGACCCATCCTGGCGTTGCCACGCACTAGTTGTGTGGCCTTGTGCAAGTTGCTTAAGAAAAGATCCTGTTCAGACAGCTGGGGCCTGGGCCCTAGACCTGCCTCCCACCGTGTGATCGGGGCTCCGTGTGCCCATGACTGAGAACCCACCCAGCACTCTCAGACACCTCGAGTCTCTCCCCAAGACCAGAGCATTTCTTTCAGGTAGAGCCGGAAGGCCGAACTAACTTGAGGAAATCCAGTGTGTTCCATGTGTTTATTAAACAGCACATGGAGCTGGTGCAGTTTGGGTTGGTGCAGAGCAACTGTGTCCCTAAAAAAGGGAATACTCGAACATTTCCTAACCAAGGGAAGACTAAACCTTTGTTTCATGATGCATTTCTGAGCCCCAGACCGCCTGGCCCTGAACAGTCCCTCCTTGGTTCTCAGACGGGTCTACAATCTGTCGTCCACCTACATGGCTCCTAGGCAGCCTGGGCTGGGCGTCGCCAAACTCCAGGAGCACCCACAGAGGGCAGAGCACATCACCTCGACTTTGGCAAACTCACTTGTTCGGCCTCATCCTGGGCTACTGCACAGAATTACCAGGAATTCTCACAGGGGCCAGCTATATACAGCCTGCAAGTCCTCTGATGTTTAAGAAAACCTGATGGTCTTGGGCTCTGACCTCCACCTGGGCTGGGCAGCTGAAGAGCCCAGCAGGAGGGCTCCAGAATCAGGCTGGCCACCACCTCCGTCCCTAGGCATGCCTCAGGCTTGTGCCCCCGTGGCTTCCCTCAGGCTAAGCCACTGCCAAGAATGCCTCTCTCCTCTTCTTCTTTTAATTCTAAGTCTCGCCCTGTGTTCACCACCTGCCCACAGTTTCTGTCTGGGAAACTCTCCTAGCGCCTCCTTTGTTAGTAAACATTAATGATGACCCTATATCCGCTGCCGTCAGCACTTGTAAACTGGATGTGTTTGGTGTCATTGTGTAAATGGACTCATGGTCACCCTTGATGCACCTCATCACAGGACACGGGCACCTATATTAAGCACAGTAGTGACATCTGTCTGAGCAAAACAGTTAGCATTCCTGCCTGGCGTAACCATTTCTTTCGCTGAATGTAGGGTGGCCTTGCCACAGGATGTGGACCTCGGCATGACCCCTCACAGGAAGGGTGGCGTGCGAGCTATGAGGAGGCTATGAGGTTCGTTTCCCCCGCGCCTTTCACATTGGCCTCTCCCTGGCGTTTGGTGTCGCAGGTTGATGCAGAAGACTGAAAATCTGATAGCAGAGAGATGGTGAGAAGTAGACCTGTAGCAGCAACCAGGAAGGTGAGCGTGGGGGGTGACAGCCGGGGGCCTCCTGGGAGGACCTCACCAGCCTGTAGAGAGACAGTCACAGGGGTGCTTTGTTCTGGGAAGGGAGGTCCCGGGGAGAAAGGCTTGGCCGGTGGGACAGACAAGTCCAGCTCGGTCGCTCTTCCCACACTTTGGCATCTTCTAACTCTTGGGCCTCCTTCTCCCAGAACCAAGTCCAGCCCTTCTCTGGCAGGTGGGCTGCAGTCCAGCCAAATGCAGCCCCTCTTGGGCAGTTGTGGCTCCATGTTCCCACAAGCAAGACGTCTTCCTGAGAATCCCTGTAGCTCAGAGTTAGCAACTTCCCCGAGGGTTGGGAGAGAGCACAGTCAGGGTCCCACCTAGAAGCGTCAGGCCTCTGCTGGCCGGCTCGCTCACTCCTGGCCGTCTACTGCTGCGTGTTAGTCCTGCAGACCGCTGACACAGACCAGCCCACGGGCCTTACCCGCTGGTCTTCGTGGGTCAGCAGTGGTCCCGGCAGAGTTGAACCCTCTCCTCGGTGCTTTGCAAGGTTCCAGGTGTCAAGGTGTCCTCTGGACTCTGTTCCCATCTGCAGGCTCCACCTGGAAGAACCAACTTCCAAGCCCCTTCAGGCTGAGGGCAGAAATCTTCCCTTCTGGCTGTTTGCGTGAAAGTCCAGCTTCTTAATGGCTGTTGCTGGAAGCAACCCTGCAGTACCTGCCTCCCGGCCCCTTCCCAGGCCTGGTCTCAACTTCCTGAAGGCTGGCAAGAGGCTCTCACTCTCCAGACTGCTATGATGCGGTCATAGGATTGGCATCCCAGAGCCTTCCTCACAGCCTACCGGGAGCAAGTCGCAGACCTGCTCGCACTCCTTGGGGTTGCCTTAGGCTACCACTTCCTCTCTCCCTGCCCTCCTTCTCTCTGCCTCTGCTCCCAGACCAGCCAGAAGTCCTGTCCTTTGTCTCTCTGTCACTCTCATTCACGATCTGTCCCTGGAGCACAGTGGGGTGGGGTGGAGCTGCCCCTCACCTTCTGGCTTCTTCTGAATAAGTGCAGCACCCTTACCACAGAAGGCAACCTTACACCCTCCGTCTGATTTCTCATTGCCCAGCTTGGACCTAGCAGGTGCTCAATAAATGCTTATTAAATGAATAACAGGCAGTGGGAGGAGAGTTGGAGCAGAGTTCAAGGAAAAGCTCACGGGTAACATTTGAGCCTATCGCAGTAGGATGACTAGGAGTTATCTTTCAAAGATGTGTTTGTACTTTTACAAATTATGTAAGCAAACTACAAACATTTTAGATAACAGAGGAAAACAATCATCCTATCATTCCACAGCCCAAATTCCAAAGCTGTCCATTTCTTTTGTGTAAATGCTCATTGTTTTAGTTAGGTTTGCAGAGCCAATGGTTGTAAGAGAGCAGATTTAATAGAGAGGACATTTATAAGTTACAATATTCACCCACAAGCCAAATGCAGGAAGTGCCGAGTGTCTATCTAGGCTGGAGACCCGAAAGAGCCATTCAAGGGCTGGGAGCCCACGGTACTGTCCATGTACATCCGTGTCTGCAGATGAGGGTTGAAGAAATCTTTGCTGGAACCAGGATATGATTCTCGCAACAGAGATGAGGACCAGAGCTCCCCCAAAGCAACAGCAGCCATCCTAGATGACAGCAAGGCCCCGAGCTCCTTCCTTGATGAAAACAGCCGAGTTCCTTTCAGGAGAACCAGCCACAGCAGAGCTTTTCCTGTAAAACAGCCCGCCGACCACCTTCGGCTCCCACTCTGCCTTATGTTGCATCAGCAACAACCCTCAGGTGAATCCTCTATGCCCAGCATCACACCAACTCAGTCCAGCTGGGCGTTCTGGCTCAAGTTGACCACATTAAGTCCACCATGCTCATTCTTATTCTTGGTAGTGATTTCACGAGGTCCAGGGTGTGGTCCTTGGCTGAGAAGCATGACCTTGCTTGGGCCCCAGAGCTGGTCAAGCCAGACCTTTGATTCTGATGCTAGCAGGAGGTAACCGAATAAACCGAACGCTGACTTACTTATGCACAGAGGTCAATACCCTTGCTGAGGAGGACAAGTGCCTGCAAAGTCTGGCCAGGGTATTCCTCATTGCAGGCTCACTGTGTGGGGGGCCCTGTTAAATCTGTTTGCTAACAAGATTGTTTAGTTGTTCGATTACATAACCAGTGGGCTCAGGCTTGCCCCGTTCCTGTCATGTCCCAGTTACCCTGAGTTCTGATAGTTGCAAAACTCAGCTTCTGCCATAAGATAGACACACCACTGCCTGCAAATTTCCAAGGCAGGACCCAGCAGGTGTTGTGTGTGTATGTGTGTGTGTGTGCATGTGTGTGCACGTGATGGGTGCACAAGTGCCCTTTCTGGCCCTGCTGGGATTGGCGCTTGCGTATAACCTTGGGAAGCCAGCTGACCCTTGTTTTTACACATCCCCTGACAAGAGCGACACAAGGAACCAGGGGTGGGTAAGCCGGCATCTGGATCCAGCTACAGCCTCCAATTCTCCACTTGCTCCTTGCCAAGCCCTCCTCTCTCCTCATTCTTCGATTTTTGAAAGCAGGCATCGCTCAAAGAAAACTGAATCCATGTGTTTGTCATTCACTGAGGCTAAGCACGAAGAGTGTTTTGTGAGCTCCACATCACATCAAAGAAGCCCAAGCGTGTGCGCGGGTCTGTGTGGGAAGGTGTGGTGTGTGTCTGGACGTGTGTGCAGGGGATGTGAGCGCTCCTATGTGTGCACTGTTTCCCTTCCTGTTTCTTATGAGAATTTTAAACGGCTTTTTCTTAGAATCAGGAAATCATGTTTGGCCAAAAAAAATCTCCCTGCTCCTTTCTCTCCCTTGCTGAGGAACTTGGGTTTGGCAGAAAACTACCAAACACCCACGTTCTGACTCTTCGGAGATGGTCCTGGGCCAAGCAGCCGCTGAAGTCTGGTTTGGGAGCTAGTGCGCAGGGCAGCTGCCCGCTCTCAGGGACAGGCTGTGGCGGGCGGAGGCAGGAGGTGCGGGCAGCCAGAGGGCCGAGTCTGGCGTGGCCTGTGCTTCTGCACGCTGCCCTCAAGTCCTGGGCAGCCAGCCACCCTCAGTGGAGTTCTGGGAGTCGTCTGATCGGAGCCTGGGAACTGTCTTTGGCCCTCTTGCCCGGTCAGCTGAGGGCCTTACTCATCAAAAGAGGGAACATGGCCCGGCTATGGGCTACGGGTGGGTCAGCGCTTCAGCCTGGTGACTCCAAAAATCTCCACCCTCCCAGACCCTGTGTCCTTGGCTTCTTCCAGTTAGAGACTTCCTGCTCACCCTCCAAGGGTCCGTTTGGCAGTCACCTGGGGGAAGCTGGCCCCTTCCTCTCGGTCACAGCCGAGATGCAGGGGTTTGTGTTGTCTGGCTTCAGGTCTTGTCACCACAAACCCATCTCACTGTTTTCGGGGAGCCCCAGGTCCCTGGAGCAAGGGCTCAGGATGGGATGGGGGGCACACATGCCAGGGTCTGGGGCAATGGGTATAGTTTTGGAAAAGACTGCTGCACTTCAGTGGAGAATGGCTGCCCCACCTGGGGAGAGCCTCCTTCAGAGAGGCCCAACCTGAGCCTGGGGGGCAGACAGGGAGGAGGTAGGAGTCCCGTGCACCCAGCCAGAGAAACTTGCCTTCTCTTGGACCAGCTTCCTAACCGTGGCCTGGTCATGACTGCCAGGGCAGATGTGCCAAGAAAGTCACTACTCACGGTAGACACAACACTGTGGCGGGCATCTGTTGAGGTTCGGTCCCTTATACTTGACATTCTTTGCCACCGGGGAGAGAGAGGGGTGGGGCGTCAGCTCACATGGAGCTGGGAACTGGACATGACCCCTCGTGTCGGGAAATGGTTGAGAATGGTCAGTGATCTGACGTGAGCTCTCCGAGGGCTGTAGCTGTGGTACTCAGGGTCTAGCTTTTCATTCAATCCAGGTTCATCTGTTGTATAAATGCCAGGCCAGTGTCCTCTGGGTGCCCAGGGGCCTGGGAAGGAGGGAGCTTCAGAAGGCAGCTGCGGATGCCAGGGTGGCAGTGCCCCCTCCCACTTCTGAGTCACCATCCCACAGAGTCTCCAATGCAAAGAGGCTGGCCCATGTGGCTGCACTGGGTGGCTCCTTTCCCCTAGAGACAGACTTCATCCTGGCACAGGGCGGACTTTTAACAAGCATAACCAGCCCTCAGAGGTGGGGGTGACTAGGAAAGAGTGGGTTCATTGTCCCTTGAGATGTGTAAGCCCCAGTAGTAGGGGAATCTCTGCCTTCGGGAGATGGGTGCTGGGACTGGATAGCCCACATTTTAGCCAACAGGAGTCGGTGCACCCAGCCTGAGGTCTCTGAAGGAACTGTCATGGGGCTAGGGGTGGGGCAGAGCATCTGGGAAGTGTAACTCTGAGCTAACTTGGTTCCAAGCTAACGTGGCGCTTGCTGTCAGCTGCTGGACCTCTTGTCTGCAGATGCTTGGAAGGGCCAAAGGACCCTGCTTGCCCAGGGGCCCCCCGTGCCAGGTGGAGTCCCTGCAGCTGCGCCCGAGGGCCTGGCATGGCAGAGCTTTGGTGACTAACCCAGCAGAGATCAGAGCCCAAGGACCTGGCCCAGGGCCTCAGGTCCCCTCCTGTCCTTCAGGTCTCCCGTGGCAGGAGGTTGTGCCAGCAGACTGGGGTACATGCGTACTCGCTATGTGACTTTAGCAAGCTGTTTGCACACTGCCAAGGACTGGGAGCTCCCTTCTTTCCAAAGTTCTTCTTTCCCAGGCAGGATGACTGCTAGAAAGCTACTCCTGAGGCTGAGCCGAGACACCCAAGACCCCCTGGTCACGTCCAGTGATCCCAGTCTGCTGTGCTCCAGGCCCCAAGTGCCTTGCACCTGCTGTTCCTCCCCGCCCTCAGGCCTGTGTCTCTGTCACTTGCTCCCCATGCCAGCAGCCCTTTGTGGGTCACAGCCCTCTCCCTGACCCTCTCCCAGTGGATCTCAGCTTCAAGGCAGGACGTGGCATCCTTGATGGTTTCCCAGGCTTCTGGCCCCACAGGCTGAGAGCTCACCAGCCCTTTTGGTGGCCCCATGTCTCAGGATGACTCACCAGACTGGCCCCAAAGAAAACCCCCGAGTCCCATTCACACGTGCGGCTGCAGTGGCTCACCCTCCCCCTCCCACCCCAGGGTTTGTGCTCCCTGCGCTCTGGAAGCCACGTACAGCCCGCACGTGTCTGTGCTGTTTCATTGTGTCAGAGTTGGCTGGAGGTCCCAGCCTGCTGGGGTCCCTCATCTGACACATTAGCGCCCCTCCCAGCTTCTTGTCCCTTCCAAATCCAATCCATATGCTGCAAGTGGCCTTGGCCCAGCCACTGATAAGAATGACCAGAAAGAAGGGGGCTGCAAACAGAGCCCTGAAGCATCCCTTCAGAGACCCTGTCTGCCGCCTGCAATAGTCTTCTACCTGCCTTTGCATCACCAGCTTACCATCTGTTCCTAGAAGTTCTGGTGCCCACTGCCTTGAAGTCACACTGACTCACAGTGCCAGGGCTTCCCCTTAATCTGCCAAGGGGGCCACACCTGCTCAGAGCCCATGAGTCATTCTCTGAGCAGTCTGGTGCATCCTTGGTTTAGTATGACACACATCTGCAAACCTGCACCCAGCCTGTGCCAGACTCTGGGTTCTGCAGGCCCAGCACGAGGCCAGGTCAGCCCTGCCCTGTGGGAGCACGTAGTCTGCAGTGGCCGGTGGTCACAGGACAGTGACGACGCAAAGGGAATGCTGGCAAGTGGAGCATGCTGCATAATTACTATGTGTGCAAGATTCTATATCAGGATTGGCTGTCACGATAAACCACCCTCATCCCATTTCTCCTCACTGAAAGCTGAGGCACAGCCAAGGCTTGGTAACTTGTCTTCAGTTACCAGCTACTGAGGCATCCCGGAAGTGCTCCTCAGCCTATTTGGGGGCTCAGGAGCTGGGAGATGGGCCCAGGGGGTCAGGTCCCAGCCATAGTCCTGCCTCACTCCACGCTCCCCGCCTGCCAGCCTGTCCTGTGCCAGACTCCAAGTCCGCCCTGGGGATCTGGGCGAGTGCACTGCCACAGTGCTCTGTAACAAACTGAGATGCCCACGGTGCCCACGGTGGGGGTGGGTGGTGGCAGAGATGGCCACAGTCAGGGAAGGCCTCCCAGAGGAAGGGGTACCTCAGGTGGTCTTGGACAAGGCAGTGAAGTGGACCGGTCTGGGGAGAAGGGATGGGCAGGGCAGTAGGTGGAGAGTTCCAGGCAGAAGGAGCAGCAGGAAGCAGGAGGGGACTGGGCAGCTGCAGCAGGCGGGGAGGGCGGGCTCCCTCCACCAGGAGCAGGGCACCTCTGCCTCCCTTCCCCCAGCCCACCTGCAAATAGAACAATTACCAGAGTGGAGCGGGCTGGGTGCTGGGAGCCTGGCCAGCTGCACACTATCTCTGTGGTTAATGTCTGTAATCACTGCAGTCTCCTGATCCCAATCCATGGGCACTGTGTGGGGGCCAGACAGCTTGGGGGGTGTTCCTGGACTCTGGGCTCCTGGAGCTCTTCCCTGCAACCCTCAAGGACCTCAGGGCTCTGAGGGGCACCCAGCCACACTTGGAATGGAAGAGGCAAGGTTGGCTGCTGTCCCCCCATAAACCTCAGAGCAGAAGGAAATTTGAGGTTATTCCCATGGAACCTCCCACTCTATCTGGAAGCCTTAGTCTCCATCCCAGCAGGTGGCCATCCAAGCTCCACTTGGGTACTTCCTAAAACAGGGAGCTCACCACCACAAATCTGAGGACTGCAGCTGCGTCTGGTCATGAATTCTAGGAGCTGAGCTGGACCAGCATTACATGGACTGGGCCACGTGGCAGTCCTGGTCAACCCAAAGTGGAAGGCCCATTGTCCCTCTAGGAGTTAAAAACTAGTTCTATACTACTCACTCAGAAGGACTGTGGGAGAAAGGGAACCCCACAGGGTTCGGAATCAGAAACCGCCAAGCCTGTGTTGACTGTAGAATTTACCGGCATCATCTCTGCCTCCCTGGTCTCTGACTCAGATGCAGGCACTCACAGTCACAGGTCAGAAGGGGCTGCCGAGCCCCCAAGTTGTGGCTGGCGTAGCTGAGGAACTGAAGTTTAAACTTTGTTTAATTTTACTTAAATTTAAAACCTGAGCAGTATGAAACATTTTTATATCGATACATTGAAATGATAATGTTTGGGATGTACTAGGTTTATTAAAATTAATTTCACAAAAAATAATCTCGCGAAGGCCTTATGTTCAATCTGCAGTACCACAAAAGAAAGAAAGAAAGAAAGAGGGAAAGAAAGAAAGAAAAGGAAGGAAAAAGAAATAAAAAGGAAAAGAAAATGTAAGTGACAAATATAGCCAGCATTATGATTCTATAGGTTGGCACTGACTGTTTAAGGATTGGATGAGGTAGCTGTTCATTCAGGTGATTGGGTAACAGTAAACTCCAGGAAAATTCCAGTTTCTGTGGCTGCGAGGTGCTCCCTGGCTCATTCTAGAAAATACAGAGAACACGGAGAGAGATGAGAAACAAAACACAAATGCCCCATAATCCCACCACTCAGAGCAAGCTCCTGCTAACGAGTCTTTCTGGAGCTTTCTTCGTGCGTGCACACATGGTCTAATGTTCCCCTAGCCACCACCCTGCCCCAACTCACAGGTCCTCAGAAAAGTCACTTTAACAGCCTAGTTCTGAGGCCTGGACCTCTGGGAGCGGCCCTCCCACCAGGCCAGCACCCGCCAAGGCCCAAGGCAGGACCCTCAACCTCCTTTGTGGTTACACGATTTCCAGGAGTAGCGCTGTCTCTCGAGAGACGTGTGGCTTCCCATCCTCCTTCCTATTCTTGCCTGCTGCCATGGCCTGTGGTCACCGTGGCACTGCCAGCACACCCATCCCACCCGCCTCCCAGGCCCTGAAACCATTTGGGTGAAGGAGGGAGAGTGGGGAGCAGAACTGGGTGAGGCCAGGTGATGGGACTCCCACCATCAGAGCAATGGGTGACCCGCGGCTGGGCTGGGACCCTTGTTCTGTCTGGAGCCTTCTAGTCTCCCTTCCACATGTGGGTGCTCCCAAGCTGGCACGTCCCCTGTACTAGGCCTCATCTTCCCTAGGGGTCCTTTATCTTCTCCTGGAACCTGCTTTTCATTTGTGCCCCTGTCCTATACAAGGCCCCAGACCCACCTCTGTGTGCCTGGACAGCAAGTCGCAGAGGGGTCTCTTTCCCAGGATGCTCTGGGGCACCCTAAGGGGCTGAGCTGGTCATTGCTTTTACACTTGGCATGCAACAAGTAACATCTCCTTGGCCATGCCGCCTTGTAATGGCTGTTAGAACGCTGGCTCGTGAACACATCTTACTTTCTGTCTAAGATCTCAGGTTTTTGCTCTTATGAAGACCCCTTCAGAGAACCCCTGGTGCACTTTGTTTACTTTGAGATCCTCAAAACTGCAGAACCTTTAGCTCTTCTTCTCAGACATCTAGCAAATTGTGCTAGTTGACTTGTGCTGAAGCACTGCCAGACCCTCATGCTACCCACCGTGCACCCCTTGGGTGGCTTCTCCAGTCCCCTTAGCCTGGCATTCAAGGTCACCCTACTTCTGAGTTCAAACTATCTTTTCTGTCCCATCAGCAGACCTCAAACCTGACCTAAGCTCTGACCATGCTTTCCGGTCTCCCAGCCTCCCCAGTGCCTTCTGTTATCCCATTGCTTCATCTCCAAATCCTCTGCACCTTCCAAGAGCCGACTCAGATGCCACCTCCTCCAGGAAGCCCTTCCTGACTGTCTGAGCTACAGCTAACCCTCACCACTAGTAGAGACAACCCTTCCTCAATGTACAGATGCGTCCACCTTGCCCAGTGCGTCCCAGTGCCCTTGTTTGTCTCCATTCCTACCCGCTGCCGGAGTAGGAGGAGCTCCCTGAGTTCAGAGTCTGGTTCTGACGTCTCTCCTGGGCAGAGGGCGCAGCACGGGATGGGCGTGAATGAAGGAGGGCGGGACTGGAGTCTGGGCCTGAATTCTGGCCCCCCTGGTACTAGTGTCCCGGGTGAACTTGGGCAGGCCTTTCTCTCTAGACCATGGCTGCACTCTGAGTGGTTGGGCTCGGACTTGACGGTGGGACTGTGCTAGCAGGGGAGGATGGTTCGGCTTTCAGCTGATGTGTTGGCCCACCCATCCTCCTTGTTTGCAGCAGCCCCCATTTTCCTCTGGCTCTGGCTGCGCAATCTCATCACGAGGCCTTCCATCCTAAGCCCATCACTGGCATATGGCCTCCTGGCAGAGGAAGATGCAGACTGTGAACATCGACTCATTCATTCACTCAGCAACCTGCTCTCGAGCCATGTTCTGGGCCCAGCCCAGGCCAGCTCTGTGCACCCAGCATGGAGGTAGACCCCAGTGAGGTGGGAGCGGAGACTGAGGGAGTCCAGCTAAGGGAGGGAGCCCTGCCCTCTGTCCTGTGGCAGGCCAGCCCTTGGTCAGTGGGTGGGACACAGCCGGGCTGGGGAGGGAGGGGGCTGGGTTAGCTGTGCCCACCGGGCCTGGTGCTGGGTGCTGCTGGGTGAGGTGGGAGGATAAGAAGAGCACTGATGGAGAGGGATTATCTGCTCTTGTTTACATGATTAAAACCAGACAAATTCTTTCTTTATCTGAAAGAATGAGAGGGCTTTGGGGAAAAATCCTTTTGGCAGCAAAACAAAACACAAGCATTTCCTTAATCTCTTGCCCAGCCCCTCACCCCACCCTCTCTGGGCACCCTGCAACAGCCTGAGCACAGTAGCACTCGGGTGACCTGTACCAGGGGACAGAGAGCCCAGGTCAAGGTGGCCAGAGGTGGGGAGGAGCCAGGGAGAGGACTCTGGACCCAGGCACTAACCCAAGATGGCCATGGGGTGGCTCCTCTGTGGCAGAGGCTCTTCTCGTGGCCCCGTTTGGGAGATGGAGGCTCAGGACAGGCTTGTGGATGGTGGCAGTACTTGACTGGGATGCAGCTGGGCTCCAGGGCGCCAACCCCCTGCCAGTACTCTACTCCCCACTCACGGCTCGCTCAGCAAGGCTGCAGGAACCACCCACCCAGAGTGAGCTCAGGTTGGGGACCGGGGACCCACCGAGAGGCCAGCCTTGCCCCTCATCTCACCCACACTCAGTCTGGTGACAGACAGACAGATGGTGATAATCAGGATCGTGACAGAGGAGGCTCTGGGCTGGGGTCTCCAGAATGGGGACCCTAACGCTGGGGAAGAGGCAGGTAGTCCAGAAAGACTCTGCTGAAGTGCTGCCCTGAGCTGAGACTGGTGAGCGGGAGGCAGATGGGTGAGGGGAGCTGTTTAATGGAAGGGAATGCCCGGGAGGGAGCAGCAGGGGCCAGAGTTGTGCCAGGTGGCCTTTCCACCAGGAGCCAAAAGAGAGGCGAGAAGGCGCCCAGAACAGAGAGGGATCCCAGGGGCACGGGCGGGTGCTGGGCATGGCTGGGAGGGGGCTGGTGGACTGCTTGAGTGCCTGGAATGTGGAGTCTCATGCTCCCCACAGCTTCTGACCCTCTTCAATCCCCCAGCCTGATGTCCGGCCTCGCATCCCTGGATGCCAAGACCTCCAGCCGCCTGGGCATCCTCACAGTGGCATACTATTTGTGGACCACCTTCCTGGCCGTCGTCGTGGGGATCATCATGGTCTCCATCATCCACCCGGGGGGCGCAGCCCAGAAGGAGACCACAGAGCAGAGCGGGAAGCCTGTCACGAGCTCGGCTGATGCCCTGCTGGACCTCATCCGGTAACTTGCCACCCATACCAGAGGGGAGCACACGCCTGGGGAAGGGGCCCCACATGGCCTCCAGCGGTCAGGGTGGGTATGGGCTGTGGGTGCCCTTGAGCGCCCTGTTACAGGCACAGAGGCTGTGTAGACGCCATGACCACCTGGTGCCCTGAGGTCAATGACACACGTGTCTGTGGCCCCAGCACTGGGGCTCTCTGCCGGGCTCCCACGGTGCCATATGCCCCATCAGGGTGGCAGGACCGAGGGCAGGTCGGAGTCTCCTCGTCTGCCCGAGCAGGTCCATGAGCAGCTCTGGATACCCAGGTGGAAGGCCAGAGTTATGGGTCCCTGCCCCTTCTGTATTGCTCCCCTTCTCACAGATGGGGAAATGGGACTCAAAGAGGTGCTGTGAAGTTTTCAGGGTTATCCAGCAGGTAGGTGGTGGAGCCAGGGGTCCGTCCAGGTCGTCTGACTCCCAGGACAGCCCTTTTGGGCACCACTGTAGTGCCTCCACCTTAGCCATGTCAGCTCTGCTCGCCATGTTCCAGGGACCCGGAAAGTGCTGTGGACTTATATCTGGCCCATGGGAAAGTGTACATAGTCTTGCTGAAGGGGAGGCCTTTCCCAGAGCCTTTGGACATGAGTCAGGCACCGAGTCCTACATTCCTCTAATCCTCGGGGACACAAGCCCAGATCGCTAAATAGTTCTCCCGGCTCAGCATTATGGAGAAACATTCCTCTCCTCCCCAGTGGGGACAGATGCCAAGCACATAGCCTTTCTCTCCCTAAAGAAACTCTCCCGTCAGTGTTGGTTAGTTACTGCTGTGTAACAAACCACCCAAGGCTTAAGAGCTTGAAACGACCCTTGGGAGTCTACAGTTAGCTGGAAGGTCTGCCGAGTTGGCCTGTGCACACTCACGGTCTGCAGGAGGCTGGCGAACTTGCCGAGGAACAGCTGGTCCAGCACGGCCTTGGTGAGAAGGGGTTAGCCGGCTGCTTGTGCCTTCACACTGCAGCAGGCCAGCCAGCTTTATTCACCGTGGAAAGAAGACTCCGTGAGAGTGCTCACCTGAGCACCTTGACAGGTGAAGGTAGAGAGCAAGAGAGGAAATGAAAACACATGAACGCTTTTCAAGTCTCTGCTTCCAGCAAGCTCCATTAACATCCCCTCGACCAGACCAGGGTGGGAGGAGACCTCAGTGTTACCAGGTGAAGGGAGTCTGTTAATGATGGCCGTCAGGGCAACCAGCCCCACCGTCCCCCTCTGATTCCCCCAGGAAAATCTGCAGCTTCTCTTCTGTTCTGTTCTAAGGATCACAAACATGTCTGTGACCTTGTGCCTATTGCACGGTTCTCACTTAGGGGTCTAGAGGCAGAAGAGATCCAGGCAGGTCAGCTGTGTCTGTGTGCCTGGCAGCACTCGGTCCCACACCATGCTCCGGGCACCTCTGAACACTGGCTCACCCAGACCTGGGGTCCAGCCTGGGGCCCTCGCACCTGAGCCTGGATTCCACACCCAGCCGTTCTTAAGGCAGCTGGGAGTTAACGCCCCACTCCCCCCATCAATCTGCCTTTCCCGAGTCCTGCCGCCTTGTTCGGTGGCTCGCATGCAGTCCTCAAAAGGGTATTCCAAATCGTGGCCCTTCTGTTCCCTCATCGCCACACCCACTGTCACCTGCTACTTGGTGTCCGCCTGGGCTGCCCTGCTTCCCCTCTGTGTCCCTGCCGTGTCCTCAGAACAGCTGCCAGAAGGATCCTCTTCGCGACCCATCCCAATGTGTGGTGTCCTGGCTCACGCCCCTTCCGATCCCGCCTTCGTCCCCACCGCCATCCCGTTAGGTCCCAGACCTCCGACCCACTCCCCCTCCCTGCCTCCCTCCCGCCACACTGGCCTCTGCTGTTCTGCCCAGTACCATCGAGTGTGGTCCTCCTTTGGTGCCACTCTGATGGCTGCCTCTCTGGTGGCCTCTCTGATGGCTTTTCCTAGGGGAGCAACAGCTCCTCCCCTCACTTCATTTATGGCTCTGCTCAGGGTCACTTTCACCCTGTCGCTCTCTGTTACCTTCCTTTTGCTTTGCTCTTCCAAATAGCTTTCATTAGCCCTGGACATTATAGCATCTGTTACCTCTGCTGGAATAGGCAGCTATGTGTCTCCAGGTGACAGCCCCGGAGCCTGGAACAGCAAGTGGCGCAGAACAGGTGTGGGACGCAGGGCCATCCACGGAGCAGGGCTCTGAAGCCCCAGGAGGAGCAGGGATTGCCCATGTGTGGGGCACAGCACCTCAGGGCGAGCCTCCAGCCGCAGCCACACCGAAGGCTGCGTGGTGCTCACAGAGCGGGAGGGGCGGGAGGAGAAGCAGCAGAGCAGGTGTTCTGGATGCCAAGGCATGAGGAATTTTGAGTGGCCTCATTGCTAAGATCTGTTATTTCTAGGATTTGATGCCTATGAGTCATCATTTCTTGGGTTCTATGATTCAAAACAGCCTTTCCACGTGGTGGAGGGAGCAGCCGGTCCCTCGGGAGCCCTGCCTCCCCCACTCCGGGCTCCGTGGACACACGTGTCACGGTCAGACATCCCACAGCGCTTACTGCTCGTGGCTGCTTCTCACGTGGTGCAAACCAATCCTTCTGCTTTGAGGCTTTTACTAAGTGGGTGGTTGGGCACCGCTGTCACTATTTCTTGGGCAGAGGGTGGGGCTGCGGGGAGAAATCACATGAGTCCTGGGGCAGGGACCAGAACCCAGGAGAGCTGCAGCCTCGTCTCAGTTCTGCCCGTAGTCAGCTACTGTGTGGCCCCAGCCAGGCCAACACCCCTGTCTGAGGCTCAGTTTCCCAATGATGTTCAAGATCCTTCCGGCTCTGTGGTTCTACACAAAGACCATCAGGGTGGGGGCTGTCGGGTGTTAGAAATGCTGACCTGGGGAGGACGGAGGGAGCAGAGAGCAGTGGACAGAGTGTGGCTGGAGGCCGGAGACCCCGGCAGGCAGAGAGCCCACTTACACTCCCTCCAGCCCACCTTGATTAAGCACTTGTTCTGGTGGAGGCATTGTGCTGGCAGCCGGACGAACAAATCCAAGTCCACACATCAGGACAGACAGACGAGAAGGGCACAGGGGACAGCCACTCTCTGGTGTTCTGCGAGGCTGTGCACAAAATGGGAAAACGGGTCTCCTCGCCCTTGGTCTGGCCGACCGCAGGTGCCTGCCTAGTGTTGATGACTGAATGAGAACATGAGTGGCCAGGACGGGGAGCCGAAGCCTGGGCAGACGTGACAAATGGCCAGCCAGAAAGACAAAAGAAATAAGGGAAATAAGGCCCCGCAGCTCATCTCAGAGGGGCGAAGATGTGTCCAAGTCACAAGGATGATTCCAGCACAGGCTGTGTCCCCAGACGACCCACCAAGACCTGAATTCACATCCCAGGGCGCCAAGCGGGGACTTCAGAAGACTGCCGAGTACTTCCTGTGCAGCTCAGAGGAAAACTCAGCACAGCACTAGCTCTGGCCCCTTCTTTTTTTTTTTTTTTTTTTTTTTCCAATCTTATTAAAACACCACAAAGATTAAGTAATGACTTGGCTCCGTCTTCCCAGTTACCATCTGAGGGACTGGCTGGAGCGCTGAGGGCTGTGTTACAGAAGGAACACTCCGCACCTTGGGACTTGGGTTGGTGACGTGTGACCGAGGGTGAGCTTGCAACCACAGCGGTGAGAACTCACAGATAAATACTAAATGAGGAGGGAAGCCTGGAGGTGGCCCGGCTCGGAGAAATGTCCCGGCAGGCCCCGGCACAGCGCATGGGGATTTCCTAGGCATGGCTGGTCCGCGGTGGTCTTGGTTGGTCATCAGGGCCTCATGCTCTGGCCCTCTGTGCTCGGCCTTGGTTAGCACCAAGAAGGCTGTTCAGGTCTAGCTCTTACATCTGCATTCCAGACAGAGAGAAGAATGCTGGAGGGAAGTACCAAAGGACGCTGGCTGAAATGGGCACCACTTCAAGAGCAGAGTTTACCGATTTGTATGCACATCTCAGTGGCCACCCCATTACAGCAAGAGAGGCTGGGAGTCAGGGCTTGGTGGGAGGGCCCCACTGGTCCCCATCACAGTAAGGAAGGAGGAGAGGGGGAGGCCAGGTAGGTAACTAGAGCCCCTCTACAGTCCACATTCTAAGTTATCCTCATGTTAAAGGAATTAGGTGTAAGTTCTATTTGGTTTCTTACGATCTTTCAAATTATCTTAAGCAGATGACTCGTTAAATTTCATTAGAAAACAACTTTGTAAGTCACTTGAACCTTCTGGGGCTGTGCCTGGGAGGGATTTTCAAAGTATTTAACAGTAGTCAGTGCTGCTAGGGCATCCTCCAAGTGGTAGGCAACGCCCTGGGCAGGCGGCCTGCATGCCCCTGCCACCGATGCTGGTTCTGGGCTTCGGGTCTGCTCGTCTCTGAAGTCTCTGCAGGCCGCCACCATTCTGACAGCAGAAATCTGCTTATCGCTTACTGGGAAAAGTGTTTTTTAAGCTTCTGCTGTCTTGGCTCCTGACCTCTGCTTCTCTGCACAGTGACAAAGCTGACGTTCCTGGTGAAAGGACCTAGGCCTGACCAGCCTTGTGCCTCTGTGGGTCCTTCTTAGCCCTCTTCCGCCTACCGTCTGCATACACTGAATCTAAATCTTAGCTGCAGTGAGTAATTAGTTTCTGCTTCCAGCCGCAGGTGCTGGGAAGTAGGCATGAGAAACAGTGCACACTCATGTCCACGTGTGCAACCCCAGGCCCAAGGGAACTGATTCTCGGAAGAGGCGAGACTCGCCCAGAACAAGAGCAAGTGGGAGGGCAAGCCAGTCACAAAGCGGCGTGGAGCATGTTGCACAAGGCCTGTTCCAGCAAGTGCAAGCCAGAGAACAAGCATCTTGTTCGCGTCTCTGATTTCAAATCGATTCCTAGAAGGGGATTATACAGACAAGGACAGAAATGCTTTCAAGATGCTGGATGTGAAATTGAGCAAGGTTGCAGCCAGACCCACATGGGTACCTGGACCACCCCAGAATCTGTCCTGTCTCACAGGTGAAAGAGACCGAAAACACTGAACTGTTTTTAAAGCCGTCTGGTCGTTCACTCCTCTTTTGTGAAGCGGATTCCCTGGGTGTTTCTTCCCATCATTTTCCTGCTGGAGCCGCCTTGTTTCTGTGGTGCACTTGTTTATGCAACAAGCATTTGCCGAGTGCCCACAGTGTGCCAGGCCCTCTTCCAAGTGCCAGGACACAGTGGGGCACAAACAGAAGTCTCTGCCCTCCGGGGAGCTGACACTGTGGGGAGCAGTAACAGATGGTGGCTGAGGAACCAGGACAAGATGTGTAAAAGCCCTTTATTGATCTAGGACAGTAACACTTGGTCATTTAGTCCTCTAGTTTGTCATTGCTTTATAACTTCATTTGTATTACCATCCGTCTTAGAGAACTTCCTCCTTCTCCTCCTCCTCCTCCTCTTCTTCCTCTTCCTCTTCTTCTTCTGCTTCTTAGCTTTTCATTTTGGCATAATTTTTTTTTTTTTTTTGGTGGTAGGAATTGAACTCAGGGCCTTGTGCTTGCAAGGCAGGTTCTCTACCACTGAGTTACATCCGCAACCCCAATTTTGGCATAATTTTAAGTTTACAGGAAAGTTGCAAAGAGAAGAGCTCCCATATGCCCTTACCCAGCTTCCCTGGCTGTTAGCATCTTATATAACTACAGTACTTTTGTCAAAACTAAAAGATTAAATTGGTACAGCCCTGCTAACTAACTTACAGTCCTTTCATATTCTGAGAGATGACAACCTATTAGCCTACATTTCTTCTAGGTTTTATGTTTTCATTTTTAAAAAGTTATTTCTTGAAACCACCTGGAATTTATTTTGGTCTGAGGTGTTAAATATGGAGCTAATGTCTATTCTTCCAAATAGTTGGTCCAAAGAGTTGGTTTATTCTTCCAAATAGTTGCTCAGCTCTACAGAACTCTATAGTGAATTCTGTAGTTCATTACTGAGTTGTGATGCAACTTTTATCAAATACAAAATACGAAGATGTATGAGGTTCTGTTTCTGAGCCGCAGCTTTCTGTGATGGGAGTTATTCTGTTGAGGCGTGTTGGTATCATCCTGCTTTGACAGTTACATCTTTATAGTACGTTTCATATCCAATACACAAAACCTCCTCCACCTTTAGCTTTATAATAAAATATTAATAAGATACAGTCAGCCCCCTGAGTCCATGGGTTCTGTATCTGTGAATTCAACCAAATACAGATTGAAAAAGATTTGGAGGAAAAGAATGCACCTGTACTGAACATGTACAGATTTTTTCTTTGCCATTATCTCCTAAAAAATAGAATGACTTTTATATCACATTTTCATTGCACTAGGTGTTGTAAGTAATGTAAAGATGATTTAAAGTCTATGGGAGGGGGCTGGGGATTTAGTTCAGTGGTTAAAGTGCTGGCCTACCAAGTACAAGGCCTGAGTTCGATCCCCAGCACCAAAAAAAATAAAAAAAATTTTAAAAAATTTAAAAAAACTAAAGTCTATGGGAGGATGTGTGTAAGTTATATGCAAATATGATGCCGTGTTTTATAAGGGACTTGAGCATCCTCAGATTTTGGAACTCACAGGACCAATCCCCATAAAGGGGCAACTGCATGACCCACTTACATGCCAGGCTGTGTCGGGCCTCACAGACGGGATCTGAATAACCAAGTCTCACCTGCGAAGAGGCCACTCTACGGAGGAGGCAGCTATGTCTGCCAGGGACTGCACCGCAGTGTGAAGCAGGGAGGTGACATGAACCCAGAGGACCGTGGGTCTGTGTGGTTGGTCAAAACAGGGCTAGACCCAGGAAGCGGTGCTTGACCTGGGACTGACTGCAGTGAGATGCAGGTCATTCTGGGCAGAGAGAGGGAATGGACGATGGAGCTAGAAGAGCTGGGTGGGACCAGCAGAATGGGGGGTGAGTGTGCAAAGGGAGGCGCTGGCTCATGGAGGGCCTTGACTCCCATGGGAGGTGCTCAGATGACTCCAGGGGCACTGACCTGGGCCTGGACTCCTTCAAGTGCTGACTTTCTTCCCAGGAACATGTTCCCAGCCAACCTGGTGGAAGCCACATTCAAACAGGTAAGCTGGTCTCTGGTCACTGGACGGGGAGGGCACTGGGAGGAGGGGCGGGGCGGCAGGACGAGCCTGGACCAGGCTGGGAAGTGACAGACTGGCCCAGCCAGCCTCCTCATCTCCTAGAGGAGGGATGCCAGAGGGAAAGTGACCTAGATCCTTGTAGCCTCCCATAGCTCCAGCTCTGTCCTGGGTTCCAGTCTTTCATGAAAAAACATTACAGAGAGGAAGGAAATCTCTACTGAGGGCCCGACTGGCTATGGGTGCCATGTTAGTGCTCACGCATTCACCATCTGTGTGCGAATCCTTGTGGAATCCCTGCACCCAGGCAGGATTAACCCCATTTCCTAGTTGAGGAAACAGGCTCAGAAGAATTCCGTGATTTGCTCAAAGTTATACGACCAGTAAATGACAAGCTAGCAGGTAAACCCAAACCAGGCTAGCCGCAAATACTGTCTCGTCTCCTTTGAGAAAAATAACCCTTTTTCCCCCTAATAAGAAGAGTAATAACGTTCACTGTAGAAAATAGGGAAAATATTAAAATATATAAACTGAAAAATAACAATCATCTCTAGTTCCAGGACCTAGAAATAGTGGTAGCAGATGTTACACTTTTAGTCTTTTTTCTCTTTGTAAATGTATTTTGAAAATAAAGATTGTAGTGGATTCAGTTTGTATCTTGCTCTTTTCGCTTTCATCATCTTTTGAGTATTTTCTGCAGTTTTTAAATGTTTCTTGAAAGTCCAATAATTAGTGATGATGCGGCAGTCTGTGGCAAGGCTGACTCTTACACAGTCATTCCTACTGCCGTGTCCCTTCAGGTTGGAGTCTAGCTGTTGCCTTTCAGAGGGGTGATAGATACCCTTGTGCCTCTCTGTCGGCACTCATAATAGTTTCCGTTCTCTTCCTCTTTCTAATGGTAGCAGGTTGGTTAATGCAACCCAGCAAATGTTTCCTGAACCCCTTCCCTGGGCTGGGCCCTGGGCAGGGCTGGGACACAGAGGAGGTGGCTGAGGTTGGGAAGGTCTCTCTTGGGTAAAATATCAGCAATTCCTGCCTTGCCTGCCTCATGAGGTTGCCGCCAATCAAATAGGACAGCAGCGACACAAATATGCTTTCCAGATGTTATTGCTGTTAATAATAACCCAAGTCCTGACTCCTTCCTGTGGGTTGTTACCCACCAGTACCGCACCAAGACCACCCCAGTTGTCAAGTCCCCCAAGGTGGTCCAAGAGGAGGTCCCTCCCCAGCGGATCCTCATCTACGGGGTCCAGGAAGAGAATGGCTCTCACGTGCAGAACTTCGCCCTGGATCTGACCCCACCACCTGAGATCGTCTACAAGTCAGAGCCCGGCACCAGCGATGGCATGAACGTGCTGGGCATTGTCATCTTCTCTGCCACCATGGGTACGTTCTGCTGTCCCTGCCATTGCCTCCTGGCATTCACTGTCTGAGTGGCCTCCTGGCCGTGCGGAGGGCCCTCCACTACCTCAGCCCAGCTGCACTCTTCTCCCTCGTCACCTTACTCATCCCCTGGGGCCTCCCTGCAGGCATCTCTCCTCAGGAAAGCATCCCAATCCTGGGCCTGGGTCAGGGGCTCCAGGCTCCGCATTCTCTGCGCAGGTCACACCTGGGTAAACCCCGGACCCTATTGCATGTTATCACTGTGCCATCAGCAGCGTGCTGTCTGTCCAGCAGCTGTGTTGGCTCTGGGTGGGTGGGGACACACCTGGCTTGTTCTCCGTTTATCCCGGGGCCCACTGCAATTGGCTGGAGAGAGTAGAGCTCGGTGAAACCTGCTGGAGAAGTGGGTGGACAGATGTGTGAATGGATGGATGGCCTTGGGTAATGAATCTCATCATCTTGGCCAAAGTGCCAGGCCTGCAGAAGGACCTACACCTGAGTGTGCAACAGGCCAGTGTCCTTCAGCCGCACCTGACAGCAAGTTCCCGATCCCAGACATCCTTCTGCTCATTACCCATGGCCTCTCTGAGGGATGGGATGTAGAAAAAGGACATGGCCTAGCAGAGCAAACAAAACCCTTGTGACTCCAGCTATTCAGAGTTTACAGAGCAGGTGTAACTGACCATGTGTCAACAAGTACATCTGTGACTCTCCCACATCAGTGTGAGCCCATATGAATGTATGCCCATGCCTGTGTGCCCACCTCTGACAGTGCCATGTCTGTGAGTGCCAATGTCACTGTGCATAGCTGCTCTGAACAGGGCTTTCCTTGGTTCTTCAGTCCAGCCTCCTTTCCTGGCCCCTCCCTGACACTGGGCTGTGGCTGGTGCATGGATCCTGTTGGCCTGGCCTGTGGGGGACCCACTGCCACACCCCAGGCCCTAAGCACACTAACTTCTTGTCAGCCAGAGTTCTCAGATGCCGCTAAAGAAATCCAAGTGGAGGCTGAAAAGGGCAGGAGTATATCAGGCAAGGTGTACCTGGGTCCATATCAGCCGGACTGCGAGAGGCCAGAGGGGCAGGGCTGGGCCCAAGTCACTGTCAACCCTGGCTTCTCTTGCCTGTCCTGACAGGGTCCCTCAGCAGTCCATCTCCATGGGTAAGCTGCTCTGTGGGCTGTAGGAAAAGACCCCCCTCTGGAGTCCACATGCCAGGGTTCCAGCTCCCTCTTGCCCCTCCCTGGCTGAGCCAGTCACCCCTAAGTGTGATCTGAAGCCTGTTTTGGCCTCACCTGAAGAAAGGAGCCACGCAGCTGCCCATTTGGGAAGGACCCAGCAGGGCACGATCTCATGGAGCGGACCGTGAGGCAGCTGCATACGTGCACCACCCAAGGGTGATGTGAGTCCCCAGGGGCAGCCCAGAAAACCGGGGGAGAACAGACTCCAGGGACAGCTCTGTCACCCTTCACTCGGTGGCCTTTGTTGTGCGCCTATCACGTGCCATCTCGGGAGCTGCAGCTCCTGCTCCATGGAGCTAATGGACCAGGGGAAACGGAGAAAAAGCAGACAAATGGGAGAAAACAGGTGCCGGTTGTCACGAGCCATAGAAAGGAGGCGGAAAGGGATGCGAGAGAGGAGCAAATGGAGTTGGCTCTGGGGGGAGGGAAAGGTTGCAAGCCTCGTGGAGATCTGGCAGCAGCACCCTGGGCCTTAGGAAGCGCATGGGCAAAGGTCCTGGGCAGTGCAGCGCTCGATGTGCCCTGTACACCTAAGGAAGGCCAGTGAGGAAGGAAGAGCAGGCTGCAGGGCAGGGAGGGATGGCGCGTCAGACAGGGGGACCAAAGCCGTGGGGAGGAGCGGCATGCGGTGAGGTGGTCAGCAGGAGCATTTCTTCTTCTTGAGGAGATGCCATCTGCAGTGTGGAGAATGGGCTGGACAGGAGTGAAAGGTGACAGCCCTGTCCGCCCTGTCCAAGGAGAGCAGAGAGTGGGGGGAAGTGTGGCCCATCGCGGGCTCTGGGGTCAGCAAGGGCTGTGGCTGGCACGTGGGTGCATGTCTGTCCCTGCTTTGTCCCTGATGTGCCTGCACCTTCCAAGGGTCCCTGTAACACACTGTATGTCCCCACAGGCATCATGCTGGGCCGCATGGGGGACAGCGGGGCCCCTCTGGTCAGCTTCTGCCAGTGCCTCAATGAATCCGTCATGAAGATCGTGGCAGTGGCTGTGTGGTGAGCCTCTCGGGTCCCGGGCAGGTGGAAAGATGCTGAGGGCTGTCCCACGCTCTGCTGTCTAGAGAGGCTTGGCTGGTGTTCGTCGGGATCCCCAGCCTAACCAAGTCCAGCTCCTGCCCCGGGCCTGCCACTTGTGGACTGGCATAGAGGACAGCTTGGCCTACCTTGGCTGCCGTCCTGGTCTCAGTTTCCCCACACACCATACATGGAGCCTCTTCAGCTCAGCTTTTGAAGAAAGAACACAGCAGAAGGGAGAACCAGCTGCCACTCCTGGTTCAGAGTTCGGCCATTAGGAGGCCTTTAGACTGAGGGGGAAGGCAGAGGGCTGCCCGCAGCTGCTCAGGGAGGTGTGGCTTGGCTGCAGCTGGAAGGGGCCACCTGAGGGCAGGGACAGGGCAGGAGGAGGCCAGAGGTTGTCCAGATGGGGGTGGTGGAGGGTGAGGGCAGCAGCGATGTCACCTGCGGGCACCTTGCTTACACAGTCTCATCCAGCCTCATGCAAGTCCTGGAGGTTCAGAGATGCAGTGCCAGGGCTGGGGGACACTCGTCTGCCTGGCATTGAGCTGAGGCTGTCCCATCACCCCCAGGTACTTCCCCTTTGGCATTGTGTTCCTCATTGCCGGCAAGATCCTGGAGATGGACGACCCCAAGGCGGTTGGGAAGAAGCTAGGCTTCTACGCCATCACCGTGGTGTGTGGCCTCGTGGTCCATGGCCTCTTCATCCTGCCCCTGCTCTACTTCCTCATCACCAAGAAGAACCCCATCGTCTTCATCCGTGGTGTCCTCCAGGCCCTACTCATTGCGCTGGCCACCTCCTCCAGGTAGCCCACGGTGATGGAGGGATGGGACGGGGCGGGCGGAATGGAAGGAACTCTGTCTCTCTGTCTGGCCATTGTTTGTCCACAGCCATAGAGCCACAGCCACTTCACAAAGCCGGGGATGGCAACGGTGCTGGGAACAGACCTAGTTTGGGCATCCAGTACTTTGCTCTGCCCATAGTCCCAAACGGTTCCTCAGTCCACACAGGGCCAGCGTCCCGCCACAGGGGCAGAGAGGGGCGCAGACTGCACCGTTGCCTTCCATGGCCTCTGGGGCTTCTGTCAGCTCTGTGCCAGCTGTAGGGCTCTGCCACTGGGAAGTCCCAGCTGGACACTGTGTCAACCTCGGCAGTGTCACGACAGAGGGGTCCAAGTCACCATCCCATCGCTCACTGGCTATGTGATGGTGAGCATTCACTTAACCTCACTGGGCCTTGGGCCGCCGTACGGAGGCTGCCCAATCTGCGAAATGCCCACAGGCCACTTCCCTGGCAGATGCCCAGCCACACCCTGTAGCAGGAGAAGCCCCCACAGAACTCAGTGCCGCGTGCTGTCTGAGCGCGGCGTGGCTCAACCCTCACAGCTCTATGACCTGGATACTGCGTGGACAAGGGAACCGGGGCTCCTGGGCCCTGAGTGGAAGCTGGACTCTTAGTCCAGGTGGCCCAGCAGTGGGGCGTTCCCTCCTCCCCAGGGCAGGTGGCTTCCAGTCAGAGGGCCGGTCATCCTGGAGGAGGGTAGTGGGCAGACACCAGCCCCTCTGCCCATAGCTCAGCCACACTGCCCATCACCTTCAAGTGCCTGCTGGAAAACAACCACATCGACCGGCGCATTGCCCGCTTTGTGCTGCCCGTGGGTGCCACCATCAACATGGACGGCACCGCGCTCTATGAAGCTGTGGCTGCCATCTTCATCGCCCAGGTCAACAACTATGAGCTGGACTTCGGCCAGATCATCACCATCAGGTGTGTCCTGACACGCACATCCTGGAGGGGTCTCTGGGGCTGGTGAGGGTGACCGGCCTATGCCAAGCCACACTCGAGTCAGGCTGGGGCTGGGCTGGGCTGGGAGCTGGCCTTGGGGACGCGGGGCGCCTGGGTCTGGATGGGGGCCCAGGCGAACACAGGCTGGGGCAAGATGGAGCACTGTGGGGGTGAGACAGGCTGAGGGCAGGCCTCAAAGGCCAGCTGGAGTCCAGGCCCCAGCGCAGGGGTGGGCTGAGCTGTGCTGGCTGATGGTCGGAATCTCTGGGTAGCTCTGGAATCAACAGAAGTACAGTTCTAGACACCAGTTCCATGGCTTCTTTAGGTCTCTTGAGGCTAGGATGGGGTCCGTGGGGCCCCAGAAGCTTGTGCAGTGTCACGCTCCCCCCAGGAACTCACTGAAGTGGCACCCCTGCCAACCCCCTGGCCTTGTGGGGATGTCTAAAGGCCCTGGCTTTCTGGCCTCCTCCGAGAGCAGGGGCCTGACATGCACCCCACCACCTCTTGCCTCTCCTCTTCCTCCTCTCTCCGCCTCACCGCATGCAGCATCACTGCCACTGCGGCCAGCATTGGGGCAGCTGGCATCCCCCAGGCCGGGCTTGTCACCATGGTCATTGTGCTTACCTCTGTGGGACTGCCCACTGATGACATCAACCTCATCATCGCCGTGGACTGGGCTCTGTGAGTGCACCCTGCTCCCACCCCAACCCCATCCCTTGGCCAGGGTGGCGGCGGTGGCAGAGTAGGGAGCTGAGCCCCTTCCCCAGAGGACAGGGCCGGGTGCTGCCATGTTTAGTGTGCCAGCTGCCTTCATCATCTACACAGGCCTGGCACATAATCTGGGTGGCCCAGATTGAAAAATGAAAAGAGAATTATAAAGAATTCCAATACAGCAATCATAGAGCATTAGACCAAGACTGCCCTTCAAAGCACAGGGCCATGTGGCACCCAGCCCTGCACCCAGGCCGGCCTTGCACTAGTCTACATCGACACCACTCGGAGTGGGCTGGGGCACTCTGCCCTGCCACTGGGCACGGCCCCTACCCGCTCCATTTAAGGTGCTTGCGTTCACTGCCCACCTTGGCTTGCCAGGGACCGTTTCCGCACCATGATTAATGTGCTGGGCGATGCGCTGGCTGCTGGGATTATGGCCCACATCTGCCGGAAGGACTTTGCTCAGGACACTGGCATTGAGGTGAGAACAGGACTCCCTCCCAGAAGCCACCAGGAGGGTACAGCCAGGTGGAGCGGGCATCAGACTTTCCACCCATTGCTGGGCAGCCTTCAGCCAATTCTTCTACGTCTCTGGGCCTTGGTTCTTTTGTCTGTTACTAACAGGGGCGACAAGTGCCTCTGGGCCAGCACTGATCCAGACAGGAGAAATTGTGGGCTCTAACCGGAAGTCTCCTGCCCTGGGGGACTCACACTCTCGTGTGGGGTGGCACTCTCCTGCTGTCTGGGGGTCTGTATGGGGCTGCGTGCTCCTCTCTGGCTACTGAGACAGCTCCAGCAGGGGGCAGGACAGCTTGGGGACTGGTGGCAGAGAGATCCGTGATCTGCGGGGCCACCCAGGGTTTCTGTAGGAAAATCCCTTTTTTGGTGCCCAGCCCCGAGCTCACCTGCTCCACTCACCTTCAATCTCTCCTGCTGCTACCAAATCCCATGTCCCCTCTCCAGAAGCTGCCACCCTGCGAGACCAAGCCAGTGAGCCTTCAGGAGATCGTGGCAACCCAGCAGAACGGCTGTGTGAAGAGTGTGGCCGAGGCCTCGGAGCTGACCCTTGGCCCTGCCTGCCCCCACCACATCCCTGTGCAGGTGGAGCAGGATGAGGAGCTGGCCACAGCCAGCCTGGACCACTGCACCATCGAGATCAGCGAGCTGGAGACCAACGTCTGAGCCTGCGGGGCAGGAGCTGAGCTCGCAGCTCACCTGAGCAGCTGGCAGGCACCAGGCTCAGGCATTCTGCCCTCCCTGAGAGGCTGGGATTAGCCTCAGAGATGGGAAACGGGGTCTCCGAGAGGGAAAGGTGCATGCAGGTGCCCCAGCTAGAGAATGATGGCCTGCCAAGCCCGAGCCCTGGCTCTGAGCTGCTACCCTGCCAGCCTATGTGGGTGCCAGGCAGGGGTTGTGGTCCTCCTTTTCTGGATCACAGATTTGAAGTTCTGAGCACTTGCCCATGGTCTTGAGAAAGCAATGTCGAGGCCAGGATGCTAACTCAAGTCTCTTGAGCCCTGGCTACTCCCTCTTCTAGGACAAGGAGGCCTCCGGGGCCAGATGCCTAGAGGCTCCGCAGCCACCACCGCTTCTAATTTATGAGGACGTAATAACAACACCCTGGTTCCTGCCCCAGCTGTGTCCACCTCACCCCATAGCATATGGCTTCAGCCAAACAGCTGTCCCCAAAGGGTGGGCCCCTCCTGGGCTGAGACCTGCTGCCTTCCATGTGCCACGGCCTGCCCTGTCCCTGCCCACCAGCTGAGTCTTGCACAGCTTGTCTGATGTGGGGATGGACACCTTCACTAGGGATCCCGGAAGGCCCCGGGGTGTGGGGGGGAACGTGTAGGCCAGCTTCCTATGGACAGGTGGGCAGGCCTGGCCCGGGGAGGGAGGCCCAGCCCGGGGTGCTCTGGTCACAATTCCCCAAAGCCTATGTAACAAAGTGGAGCCAGAGTTCCTGCCCTTTTCTGCGTTTGTAAATTCAGTGATAACTAAATAAAGATCTTTTGCTTTTCATGTCTTGGCTGGTTATAGCCCAGTCAGCACGCAGATGAGCCTGTCCTGGTGGCCGTAGTGAGGACAGGCCTGTCTGTGTTGTCACATGCAGAAGACAGAGTGCCAATCGGTTGCCCAGGGGATCACTGTGTCTCTGGGCAGGGCTATGCTCTGCAGTGGGGCCCATCAGGGGAACACGTCTCCTCCCAGACTTGCACCCCTTGGTGAGTGCTTTGCCTTAGAGAGTGGACACACACCCAGGACATCCCAGCATCCCCCGTTCCCCTTGCCCCAGGTGCCTGCAGGAGGCCTGGGTCTGGGAGGGTCATACGCTATGATACCCACAAAGACACTGAAACCCAGGGTGGGACAAGCCTCCTGAGGCCACCCTGAGAGTCAGGAAGGCACCTGCTTCCACCGGAGCTCCTGACCTACATCCATCTCCCTCCCAGCATGACAGTGTGCGGTGTCCAGGAAGGGCTGCGCCCCAGGTCGCCCCAGTCACTGCAGGACTGGGGGCCTTGTAGCCACCAGGAGACTTCTTTCCATTCTCGAGGCCTCACCACTAGGAGAGGCCGGATGTCAGGTTCAGTCACTCCCATCTTCATGCAGACAAGCCTTTGGCCCCTTCCCCGGGTCTCATTCCTAAGGCCCTTTAAGTAATGAAGTCAGCCCCACCACAAGGCTGGAATCTGTTCTTTAGCAGGCCTGACAGGCGTGTGCTTACATACCTCCAGCTGCAGGGAGGTCACTACCTCCTGTGCATCGCACTGTCCTGTGGGGCAGCTCTGTCCATCGGAGGTTTTCTTCACCTGGGGCAGGTGCCGCCTCCAGCAGCTTCCTCCCCTGGGCCCAGCTCTGCCCCAGAGGAGCACACTGGGCATGTCTGTCACCTCTTCCCTGAGAAGGTCAGCAGGTCAGCTCTGCTCCAGCTCCTAGACCTGCCTCCCCCTTCCCACTTCCATGGGACAGACGCCATTGGTAACAGCCCCTCAGTGCAAAGGGGACCCTGCAGATGAGCCCTGAACAGCCTGACGCACCACAGGCCCTTTGCTTGGATGCACACCTTCTAAAACAAAATGGGCTTGTAGGCCTGGTGTGGTAGTCCCAGTGCTATCTGCTGATTCCCACCCAGCTGAGGGTCTGAACACACTTCGAGGCCTCCTTACCTGCCACCAAACCCATCTCCCTGGTCCTCTGTCTGTGCAGCTCCTTTGGGGGCCCCCAGAACTGAACTCTGCCCCGATTCCTGCTGGTCTGGCAGGGTGCTGCAGTGCTTGTATCCTGCCCACCCGAGTAGACCCCAGCCCAGGGCCCGGCAGGAAGCACACACAGAGACGCCAGCTGCAAGGATAGGGATAATGCTTTTATATTAGTTTTTCTGTAACAAGAAAAGTCGGCTTTGAGATTTTTATCATTTTTCTTTTCTTAAAAAAAAAAAAACAAAAACAAAACAACTAAAAAAACAGCACCCAGAACTTCCCCGCAGGCCCAAAGTATAAAGAGTGTCTCATAGATACAACCTGGCTCTTCCTGCCTGGTCCTCCAGCTCCCGCCCTCCTGTGCCAGCACCCAACGGCAGCCAGAAGGCTTCCCACTCGCCTCCCTGAGGCTCATCCATCAAAAGTGCCTGCGGCCTGCCTGGGAGGGACGCTCAGCAGGGGGACTGCCCGAGCACCCGGCAGGGCAGAAATCCAGAAGGTTGCTGTCCCCAAAGGGTGGGAAAAGAACAAAAGCTAGCAGGGAAATAACTCTGTGTCTTCTCCAGGTGGCAGATGGACAGAGGACCAGGCAGATGGTAGCAGTACCGGCCACATGTGGCTAGGGGCAAGACCTGTTAGTGGAATTGGTGTGTGTGGAGGGGTGCTTGCAGGTGAATATGTGTGTGCATATGTGTGTGCATGTGCACATGCACACGCACGTGCACCATGGAAGGAGTGAGCATGGAAGTGTGCCAGGGAAGGACAGGCCCTGCCTGCATCTGTGTGGCCCAGAGGGCAGGCAGGACCACAGTGCCCGGCCTGAGCTGGGGAATGTCTGTTTGGAGGGTTATGTGCAGCTGGCTGTGAGTGTGGCCAAGCTGGGCGTGCGGGGGTGTGATGTGGTATCTGCACGTGTCTGGCGGTGGGACACACTGCAGGAAGGGGTGGGGACCCAAGATGGCGCTCAGCCTGTGGCAGGTGGGATGAGCCATGGGTTCAGCACTGGGTGTATCCATGTAAGCGTGCAGATGGTGACTCACAGGACACGTCATGTGCTGCAGAAAGAAGTCCACGATCCATCATCCTGCGGGACCCATAAGAGAGTCAGGGGCCTGCTCAGGGCAACCCCCTAGCCACGCCACCCTGGGGACAGGGGCTAGACACCTCCATCTGAGGGAGTTCTGGGAAAGCCAGGCTACTATGAGCAGGGAGGGCCAACGTGGGAAGGGCAGGCTTTGGGTCTCTCCGGAAACTCCCAGGGCCCTTCCTTGGGACCTGACTGTAGCCAATGCTCTCCAGAGGGGCAGATTCTTTCCCACTCCAGGACTCCACAGCCCCCATAGAAGGGCCTTGGAATTCTTAGTGGGGCTGTGTTTTGTTTTGTCTTGAGATAGGGTCTCAAGACAATTATGTAGTTCAGGCTGGTCTTGAACTTACTATGCAGCTCAGGCTGGCCTCAAACTCACGGCAATCCTCCTGCCTCAGCCTCCTAAGGGCTAGGATTACATGATGTGCCACCACACCTGGCCCATGGAATTCTTAGCGAATGGCAGCTCACCCCCATAGCTGACCGCTGGCTCTAAGTGTGGATGATGCCTCCTCAGAAGGGGCTCCACCTCACACTCAACCACCGAGTAGGACAAGAGAACTCTGGAGCACTGCCTCTGGGCCTGACTCCAGCACTCAGAAAACCCTGAAGGCTAAAGGCCAACATGACTTCACATCCAGCCACTAACCTGCCTGTGACTGCAGCCACTGGGCCTCTGGGCCTCCTGCCACAGTGGGAGAGCACGGGCCTCCTAGGGCTCCCACAGCAGCCTCGCACTCGCTCTGCTTCTTATATCAGCCCCGCACTACTGCCCTGAGTCAGTATCCACCAGCTCCACCCCGGAAGGAGCACCGAGCAAGAGGACCCCTTCCTGAGCGCACGCTGCCTGCCCCCTTCTGCCCTCCCTCACTTCTGCACAGCCAGACTTCCCCAAGAAGGCATCTACTCCCCTTCCAGCCACTCCCATCTTGCCCTTGTCCCCACAAAGGCACAGATGACTCCATGTGGATAAATGCAGGAGGCCCTGGACAGTGCTGATGCTGCAAAGTCCCCCGAGTCCCCTGCTTCTGGAAAAGCCAGTGCCTGTACACACCATGCAGGCACAAGCGTGCCCACCTGTAAGGGGCTGTGTGCACATGCTCACAAGCAGGCACACATGTGCACGTAAGTCTGTATATAGCTGGTGCCTGAGTACAATGGAGTATGTGTGTATCTCTCTATGCGTGTGTAGTGAGTGTGATCTGCAGGTGTGTGCTGTGTGACCGTGCATGTTTAGACAAGTGCGTTGGTGCATGTGCTTGTGTGTAGTACCTGTGCTACAGGCGTGTGCCAAGTCCTGTCCCCGCAGCTGCACCCTCGATTTCCCGACTGCACTATTTCAGTCTCCTCTGCAGGTCCCTCGCTCATTCACCCTGGATGATGCCCCCGCCCACCCCCAGAAACTTCAGTGCCTATCTCAAGGCTGACAGTGCCTGGATCCCCAGCTCCAGCCTAGACCTCCCTCTTGAGGCCCCAACCCACGTGCCCAAGGCAGCAAGCCGGCCCCTGTGGCAGCACGTATAGCCCTGGGTTAGAACACCTGGCACATGCCAGCCTCCAGGGCTGCTGCTCCACCTCAGTCCCTCGCCCAGGGCCGGGCGCCTCCCACAAGCAAAACGAACACATGAGATTGCTAAATGAAGGGGTGAAGAGGGGACGGGGTGAAGAATGCTCAAAAAGATCATAGAATGGGGTCAGGGACAGGAAAGTGGTAAGGAGCAGTGCACCCCATCCCCACACAGACCACCTACCCAGGTCAGATCTGTCACCTTGTCACTATCTTGTTTCCTCTTCGTCTTCCTCCTCCTCTTCTTCCTCCTCCTCCTCTTCTTTCCCCAAGCGGCCATGGTCCTTGGACGTATCACCAAACTCAATGTTGCCTTCAATGTCCAAGACCTGCAGGTGCTTCAGCCTCCGGAAGGCGCTTTCCACCACGGAGCCCACGGCCAGCTTGTTAAACCTGTGCAGCCATCCAAACCTGGTCAGTGCAGGAGCCCAGCCCCCGGGTCCCATGCTACCCACTCGGGAGGTAACAGGACGCTGCCAGGCCTCTGGGGACACCGAGAGATGAAGGCTAGGCTCAGAGGTGTGGTACAGGGTGGAAAGTGTGAGTTGTTCATGGTAGGGACAGTGCGGGAGCAGTTCTGGACTGATCATCTAGAAAGTGAAAGGAGGCCCCCCCTGCAACATTCTCCCCACCGTGTTGGGAGTGACGGACACGGGACTGCCTGCCCTCAGGTGCTAACTCCAAGGGCTGGGCTGGCAGCCAGGCAAGGCCACGGCTGAGCTGGCGGGGACGCAGTAGGTGAGGAAAGGCAGAGGCCATGGCTCTGATCTCAGGCCCCCCAGCCCGAGTACATGCCACACCACCCGGCGTTCCCAAGCACTGGGCCTTCCGCAGGGTTCTGTTCTGTCTGCTCTCTAATTTGGGGGTACAGGGTGTGCTAGAAAGAACATGCTGGCTCTGATGGAAGCGCCCATATTCTCCCGGAGCTGGGTCCTCTGAATCATTTCAAACGCTCATCCCCATCCCTAGAGCCCAGCGAGGCCCCAGCCGCCCATGTCCTGGTCTGAGGCGGTCACTAGCACTGTCTGGGCCTCCGTTCTCTCGGCTATAAATGGGGAAGATGCTCTCTGAGGTCCCTTCCACCACATTCACATCAATATACCTAAGCGCATTGCTTTGTAAAGTTTCCAAGGCTCGTTTACAAACCTATGAACCACTTCAGGCCTGGCTCAGTCTGTCCCCACCTTTAAAGGCTGAGACAGCAGAACCTGGACTGCTCTGATTGACGCAGGGTCCCACAGCCCGTCAGCAATGCAGCCAGGCTGCACACAGTGAGCTCCACCCGCACGCTGTTCCCGCCGGCCTCTACTGTCCCGCTGGAGTCGAGCGGGCCCCAGAGGGGTGCGTGGAGGCCAAGCCCACAAGTCTCCAGTCCTACCTGAGAAAGATCCCCTTGAGGTTTGGTGTGGAGTCAAAGGCATTGGCGGGCACGGCGCTAATCTTGTTGTTCTGCAGGTACAAATACTCGAGCGACTCGGGGAGCCCTTCGGGGATCTCTGTGAGCTGATTCCCAGCGACATCCAGCAGCTGCAGAGGTGACCAGGGGAGTCAGGGACTCCCACCTGTACAAAGCACTCAAGAGCTTACAGAGCTCCCGCCAAGACCCCAGCCTAACTCAAGCAATCCTATTGAGGAGGGCAGTCTAAATCATCCTTGTTTTCCACATGGGGAAACACAAGCTCAGAGAGGTTCAGTGATCTACCGAAGGTCACGCAACCTGTAGGAAGCTGGCGTGCCTGAATTTAAACCCTTATCATGATTGATATAGGTTCTACCCTCGTGCCTTCACATATCAAAGTCATAGCTCAGATGTTTGGGTGTCACAGTCCGGCCTTCTTAACACACCTGTCACTCCTATCAGACTAAGGCCTAATACAGGTCAGAGGCTGGGGATCCTTCAGCCTTTAAATCTTGCCCCCTTGAACCTGGGCGGGGGTGGAAAGAGGTGCATGAGGGGCATGCTGCTCACTTATAGACCTCAAGGGTCACGTGTGCAGGGGCCAAGAGTGAGGATATGAGGCCTGCAGTCACACTGGCACAATGGCCAGGCCCTGAGGTGGGCAGCTCAGAGCGACCATGTGCCTGGAGTCCAGGAACCAGCAACCAGGGAGTGGGCGGGGCGTTGCAAGAGCAGAACACACCTGCAGTGGGCACCGGAGTAGGTGACACAGCTCTGTGGTCCCCAAGCTCCCTTCCTGACCCTGCGAGGCTGATGGTCAGGGTAGGAGGGTCAGATCCACTGTAGGAGGAAGAATGCCCGTCCTGCTGGGCACCCCAGCCAAACTCTCCCAGGCTCTCCCAACCCACCCACTGCTGGTAGAGAGAAAGGTGAGGCCCAAGGTGGGCCGCAGGTATAGATCTAGGAGACTAGAGGCCCTCCATCTGTCTAACTCCCCATGGAGTCCCCACTTCTGGAACTGTCTGGGACATGGTGGGGGCCGGATCCGGAATCATGGAGTGAATGAAGGAACAGGCATCTCCAGTGATCCAGGGAGAGGTGCCTCCAGCAGAAGGCCCAGGTGCACTTAGAGCCGGCAGAGCAGGCCTTGACAGTCATGGCAGTGGGGAGCTAAGGAATCAGGGGAGCTGTTTGAGAGTGCGTGTGGTTGTCAAGATTTTCTTGATGGCTTAGGGACTACCAGGGTGGTGAGCTCCTAGGAAGCTGGGGTCCAGGCAAGAGATAGGGTGGCTTGGTCTAGGGCATGGGCAGCAAGCTGGAGGGAAGTAGACAGACTGAGAGGTGAGGAGGTAGCACAGTGGGGTCAGGTGCCGGGGGTCACCTGAGGTAGGTGGCAGTAAAAAGGCAGTTTCCAGGTTTCCCTGAATACCACACTGTTCCTTCAGCAAATTAGAAAATTTAAAAATGTAGCAGAAGGAGCAGGTGTGGAAGAGAAAACAGCAGGCTCTTGGCCCCTGAGGAACAGCCCAGGCGGGGCTGGCCCAGGTGGCTGGATCCTGGTCTCGGCAAGGCCATTTGGGTGAGGAGCAGCCCCAGCTAATCTGCAGGACCAGCTGTTTCACCCACCCACACCCTACACTCAACGCAGTCATCCAGTCCTGACAGCACTTCCGGTGGAGCTGGATGGCTCCTCCTGTCATCCCCCAACATGCAGTGACCGTGCGCCTGCCACAGACAGCTGCAGACACTGCGGACTAAAATGCCTGTCCTGCCCAGGGGCAGGCAACACCAAGGGAGATGGCCTGAGCCTGGAGGGAGAAGGCTTGTGGAGGAAAACAGCAGAAGGCAGCTGCCCAAGGAGCCGGTATTGAGCAGACCCTGGGAAAGACAGGAGGAAGCCCCGAAGACGTCTGGGGAGGGCGGGGACAGCAATGCAGAGGCCCGAGCCTGTGTTAGGGCTGTTGCCAAGGGTGGCTCTGGCCCAGCAGCAGAAGGGTTGTGGCAGGCCAAGGGAAGGACCTCTGCCCTCCATCCCGGTTTGTCAAGGACTCCCCTTCACCCACGCTCACTGACAGAAGAGGTTTCACTTGTCACCTGGAGGCTTGACTCATGCCCAGACACCCCTGCCTGACTCTGACCACGTGGCCACAGCAGGCACCTCCCCTGAATGGCCCCAGCACGCCTTGGACAGACCCTCCCCAGCCCCTAGGCCTCTGCAGGCTGGCGAGGTCAGCCCAGGCCCCTGCCCATCCCCCAACCTCTACCTCGAGGCCCAGTCTCTTCCAAGCACCTGTCCCTGCAGGTGGGTAAGCCTGACTCTCCCGTGCCGCCCCCGCCAACTGCTCTCCAGTCCTCCTGAACCATGGGCCCCTGCCCCCGGCTATGACCTCCTACTTCCACATCCCTTCTCAAGCCTGCATCTGCCTGCGGTGAGCCAGCCTGGCCAGGCCAGACAGACACACCGGTACTCTCCCTTCACTCGTGAGCTGCCCGGGCACAGCAGCCGTGCCCTCTGCCTGGCCCACCTCCCCCCACATTGAATGAGCTCAGCCTGGCTATACCAGAGGCACCTCCTTCGGGGCCCAGCCCTCGCCTGGTCCCAGCAGATGAGTGGGCTCAGGGCAGCCACACCAGTAGCATCCCGAGGCTAGCCAGTGCCCTTTACCTGCAGGTGGGCGAGGTCCGCCCAAGCGCGGGGGCCCAGGGCGCGGCTGCGCAGGCGGTTGCCCGTGAGGTAGAGCTCTCGCAGCTGCGCCATGCCCGCCAGCGCTCCGCGCGCCAGGGCAGCCAGCTCGTTGCGCTTGACCTTCAGTACATGCACGTTGCGGGGCAGCCCAGCGGGCAGTGTGTGCAGGCGGTTGCCGGATAGGTCGAGCGAGCGCAGCAGGCGCAGCTTGCGAAAGGCGTCGCGGTGCACCTGCGCGCTGGTGATGCGGTTGTAGCTGAGGTTGAGCTCCTCCAGGAAGTAAGTGGTGGCGAAGTCCTCACGGCCGATGCCCGTGATCTGGTTGTGCAGAATCATGAGGGTGCGCACTCGGCGGGGCAGGCCACTGGGCACGCGCTCCAGCGCGTTGTTGTACAGGTGCACCGTGTGCAGCCGCTTGAGGCCGTGGAAGGCCAGCGGGTGGATGCCGTCCGCCCGCAGCTGGTTGCTGTGCAGCAGCAGGTACTCGAGGCTGCGGATGGGGGTCAGCACATCGGCGTCCACACTCCGGATGACGTTCTTCTCCAGGTGCAGCAGGACCAGGCTGCGCGGCAGCCCCACCGGGACCCGAGACAAGTTGTTGCTGGACAGATCCAGATACTCCAGGCTGGAGAGCTTCCTGGGGGAGGGGGATGAGGACGCTGGAACAGCTGCCGCTCCCACCACGATCCCGGAGGGCGGCAGCAGAGGACGGCCTCGAAGTCATCCGGCGCTGCGCTCCTCGCGGGGGCCTTTGTCCTCCCACCGCCTCCCTCTGGGTTGACTCAATACCACGCAACGTGGTCAAAATGTATGGCGAATTTTACGTTATAAAAAATTTATTACAGTAAAAAACACATGGCCATCAACGCCACCCCCGCCCCACTGAACACACTTATTCCATCGTTCTTGCCACTTTCTGAAGCCATCTGAAGTCCTCTTTTATGTCTTTAGGAGGTGCGATCAAAACTACAGTGAATGCTGCTGCCAGGTGCCATCCGACGTCCATTCACACAGTCTGATGGAAGCATTACAGTGCGTCCTCTTCCGCCTTCGGCTGGATTTGGCGCTATGCAACTTCCAGTCTTCCCAAAGTCAAAATGATGATGAAAGGAAAATATTTTGAATCTCTCCAGGACACTGAGGCAACCGGCAGCACAACTATAGACACCCAGGAAGGGGGACTCCAGAACTGCCCCACAGAGTGGCCAGAACGACGGGATAAGTGTGTTCAGAGTGAGGGGGATATTTTGAGGGGGATTATGGCAATGTATCTTATACTGTAATAAATTTTTAAATTTTGAACATTAACCAGCTTTCAATGATACTTTATGCATTAGTGTAGGAAGGATTTTGCATCATTTCTAACTCATAGGAACTGGTTTGAAGACCACTTTGAACATTAGCAGCTATCTTGGGCCCCAAAAATGAAAAAATATTTGCCCTCAGCAAGAATGCTTGAGTTTGCATTTTTACCAAGGAGCCAGTTTCTTTCAGTCGTACTTGACTCCCTGCCATCTCAGTGGCCCTTACCTAGACATATCCCTTGTTCTTGGGGCCAGAAATATATCAACAGAGGCACGAGCCTCGAAGATCTTCCTCCAGAGAAAGCGGCCAGGGGAGGTGGGGAGGGATGCGTGACGATGCCTGGCTGGGGAGGCCCTGGAAGGAGCTGGGAGTTGGGGTGACGCTGGGGTTGTGGTGAGATGGGGACCCACCCACCAGAAGGTCTCATTGTCCAAGCCCTCGTCGGTCAGGTAGTTGTTCTGCAGGTAGAGCTCGCGCAGGTTGCTCAGCTCACTGAAGGCCCCAGGTGGGATCTTCTCCAGCTTATTGTTCTAGGGGCGAGAAAGTAGAGAGGAGAGTATGAGGGCGAGATGAGAGCAGGGTTTCTGGGTGAAGTGTGGAGAGGGGTCTGGGGAGCCACCCGCAAGGGACTCAGACCTGGAGCCTGGTGTGTAGTCTCCTGCCTGTGTCCCCACAGTGGGCTTGTGATCTGTCACGTGCCCACATCCCACAGCCCACAGTCTCACTTGGCACCACTGTACCTGCGTAGGCTGGTTTCTTCCCCCAAGCCCCAGCCACTGGTCTGCTCTGCTCTGTCCCCGCCCACGCCCTTCCCCACCTTGAGGTGCAGCTTGTACAGGGCAGGCGGCAGGTGCTTGGGCACGTGGCGCAGAAAGTTGCTGGACAAGATGAGGATCTCAACATTGCTGGAGCCATTGAACATGCTGTCTGGCAGCCCGGCATCTGCCAGCTTGTTGTTGTGCAGGTACACAGACCTGGAGTCAAGCACAGGGTCTCACCCACCTCGGCTCCCGCCAGCCCCTGGACCAGCCTCTAGTGAGCCCTTAAACCTTTGCTCAGGCTGGGATTGGGGCCCAGGACACTCTCCTCCCATCTCTGCCCAAAGGTACAGAGTCAAAGAGCCTCAGGACCCATCTCCACAATCCAAGGACCAGTGACCAGAAGGTTAGTGCCCCACCAGAAGCCACCCCACAAGCTAGCGGCAGAAATAGGAGCTCCTCCATTACCAGACCCATGGAAGCAGGGCACCCTGCAGCCCCACTCGCTGCCCCACAGCTTCCATACAAAACATTCTCACAGCTAGGTATCAGCCCCTGAGGTCTTGAGCTCCTCCAGAGCCCGAGTGTCCCTCCACCACAGCCCTGGGCCTTGTCACCCCAGAGCAAGCCCCTCCTCATGGCTTGTCTGTGCTCCCACGGGAGGGGCAGCTCTACCTCAGCCCCCCTTGTCTCCCCTGCCAAGCCCAGGACCATCCCTCTGACCTCAAATTTGGCTTCTGACCAAAGGTGAGCCCATAGATCTTGGTGAGATAATTGGCAGCAAAGTCCACACTGATCAGGGCATTTGGCAGGAATCGGGGTGCCAATGTCAGCTGGAAAGGGAGAATTAGGCAGGAAGGCCAATGAGGGAAAGAGGCCGGCTCTGAAGCCCACTGGTGGCTGCTCACCTGCACCCCTTTACTTGTCTCTTTCTGGAAACCAGGACCATCTTTCTAGCGTGGAAACCTGTCCAACTCCCCTACAGAGTGAAACCGAGCTGTCTCCAGCTCCCCCAGCCCTTAGTTTGGCAGTCAAGGCTCTCTACATCTGTTACCCGCCCTCATCCTCCTGGGCTCATCCTGGGCTGGGTGGGGAGTAGAGGGGTAGAAGCAGGGCATGATTTTAAAGGTCTCTCCGCCTTGCCTGAGGAGAAAAGGGGGCGAAAATGAAGCAGAGGGGCATCTAGGTGGTGTGTGGCGGACCTGTGCCCGTGGGCAGCCGAGGGGCTGGATATGGGTGAAAGAAGCGCAGGGCCCAGGAGACTTCTGATCTGCAGCTCACACAAGCGCTGCTGTGGGTGGTGAAGGTGCCCTTTACAAAGCCGGGAAGCTGAGGGGCTTGGGAGCTGCAGGCAGGAAGCAGTAGCGTCACTTCCACTAGATACCTAGGGGAGATGCCAAGAAGGCCGGCGGACCTTTGTGTCTTAAGCCTGAGGAACGGACGGGGTAGAGACTGCCTCAGACATGGCCATGGTGCAAACGGGCTCCAAGTCTGGCGGGCACGTTGGGAGCGTTCAGAGACACAGGGACTGGGATGGGGCTTTGGGATACACTAAATATTTCGAGCTTAGGTGCTTTTACGCTTCATTCAGCTGTCCCTAATTCATTCATTCACATCCATTCATGAAAAGGCCTCGCTATGTTGCCCAAGCTGGTCTTGAATTCCTGGAGTCAAATGATCCTCCTGTTTCAGCTTCCCAAGTGCAGGGACGGCAGAGCATGCCGTCGAGCCTGGCAGCTGTCTCTTCTACTGCAACGCCCTCCTCAGGGCCCTCCTCAACGCCCTCCTCAGGGTCAGCTAGAAGCTGACTTCACTGCCTCGCCCAAACGCCACCTCCTCCAGGAAGCCCTCCCAGGACCCCTCCCAGTGGGTCAAGCTCTCCCTCCCCAACGCTTTAGGAGGACTTGGCCTCCACTCCCCTGGGTTACAGGTGTGAAGTTTATGACTCCTTCCCCATCTCCTGGGGTGTTCTGAGAAGCAATAGGGACCTGACAGACCCAAAACAGCTGGGAAAAGGTCACAGAATTCCAGGAAAGACAGCGCCAGGGGGACAGGGCGGCGCGCTCCAACTTCTGCAGCCCTCACCTTGTTATTGGCCAGGTACAGGTAATTGAGGTTGGTCAGGTGTTCAAACGCCTCCTCGGGGAGCCCTTCGAAGGACAGGCCAGAGCCCTGGGTGAAGGAGACGCTACGGGGGCACGAGAGCCACCCACCCACGCCCATTCCCCTGCCAGAGGAGCAGGCAGGGGCAGCCCGAACCCCTCCGGGTTGGTCCGAATGGCCCTGTCCAGCCCCGCGTTCCTTTCCTGGCTCACGTGGCCCAGCGCAGCCTCAAGCAGTTAAACGTTTGCTGAGGGAGTGAGCAACCCCGCCTGAGCGCTCCCCTGAGAGGGGTCAGAGCTCCTCCCCGCCCAGCCCATCCTCAGGCGGGAGGGCCGAGCTGGGTCTCCCCACCACCTGGCTCCGCCTTGCCCTTTCTGGTAGACGTCACATTACCGGGAGCCCAGCCAGGCCGGGCCCTCTCCAGAGCTGAGGTGGCCCTTGACGCTCAGTTCTGGGCTCCCAGACCCTAGATGCTGGGACCCACCCAAGTTTCTGAGGAGAGGGAACAGTTACATAAACTGTGGCGCGTCTCTACATTGCCTACCCCGCTGCAGGGTATAAAATGACAGCCGGTGAGAGCTTCCGCAACCTGAGAGGTGCCGGGCGTGAACTGCTGAGTGAAACCAGGAAGGTTATCAGTCTGTGGGTGAGTTCAGCTATGACTTTAAAACTACTAAGAAAAAATAACTGGGTTGAATTGTCACGATGGTGGTGGTATAACTGTATAAACTTACTAGACCTCATCAGATTGTAATGTATGCTGGAAAAATGTTATAGTACATAAGTTACACCCCATTAAAGCTGCTTTTTCTAAAAAAATATTAATCATTAATCATTGATTAATATGTTATATTAATCAATGGTGATTAATTCGAAATGGCAACATTCTGAGTTTTTTCTTTCCATTTTATTTTCCTAATTTTCTATCTTAATAATATACTGTTTTTGCCATCAGAATTTTAAGCTTCAGGCCTCCAGCTGTCCGAGTCTAAAGGTCCCGATGAACTGAACTGTCTGTAATAAGGTCTGTGGACACCCAGGGCTGGTGACATCTAGGGCTGGCTCTAGGCAGCCTCAGGGAAACCTGGCCCAGTCCTCACGCAGCTCTGTGGCCGGCCCCGCCCAGGCCTGCTCTTTCCCACACTCCAGGAGCTACGGAGCCAAGATGTCTCCTTGGGTGCCTGGCACCATCCAGGCCCCCGAGTCTCTACCTGGTGTCCCCTGGCTCTGGTGACCTCTCACCTCGCGAGGTCAGGCGGTTGTTCTGGAGGTTCAGAGTCTCCAGCCACTGCAGCCGGGAGAGTTCCTCAGGGTAGATCTTCTCCAGTTGGTTGTTCTAGAGCAATGAGGAGGCAGCATCAGCAGGAGTGGGGAGAGGTACATCTACCCTCAATGCCAGTCCTAGGGACTTGTCCCTGTCTTGGGCACCTGCCTTGGGATTCTCCTCCATGACAGTCAGGCCCTGGATACTTGGGGCACAGCAGCGACCACAAAGATGTGAGTCCTACCTTCAAGGAGCCCACACGTGGATACCCACAGCCTGGGAGCACGTGCTGGACAGGGTCCAATCAAGTCCTCCCCACGTGCCCAGCACCCCACATGGGACCAGAGGCATCTAGCAGGTGTCCAAGAGATAGACTGTGTATGAATAAGTGGGCAATGAACTTCATCAGAGCTGTCCTCAACTCGTCCCTTCCTGTTATGGCTTGTGTCTAGATGTCCCCCCAAAGCCTCATGCGGTCATAGGTGGGGCTTTTTCAGAGGTGGCTGGATCTAGAGTGTGTGATGCTGGGATTAAGGGTGTGTGATTAGCAAATCAGTCCACTGATTGGTTTGGCACCGCCCTGATCCCAGCAGCCTAGGTAGAATATAAAAAGGGCAGAAAGAGGCTGCTAAGGTCCCCTTGCTTGCCTTGCTGCCTTTTCTCCCTGTCTGCCTGCCATGCCACCCTGCCTTGGAGCCAGCTGATTATGGACTGAAACCTCTACAAACCACAAGCTAAATAAACCTTTCCTCCCTTAATTTGTGGGTGTTGGGTATTTTATCTCAGCAATGAGTAAAGTAACTAAGACACTTCCTCCCATGGGTCAAACCAGCCCAGGCTCCCAGCCAGTGTTGTGTGACCCCTGCAGGGTCACTGGACCTGATCTCCCACAGCTGCCCCAGGCTGTCCTGGATGCCCAAGAGTCCACCCAGTCTTGGAGGCCCGGCCCACTTCTTGAGAGGAGGGTTCTCTGTGCTCGAAGCCCCCAAGTACTTGAGCTGGTCAGTTAGCTCCGATTTGCCTGTACCCTGTCAGTTCAGACAGAGGGTCAGCTGCTAGCAGGTCCATCACGTGTCCAGCATGAGACAGAACCCAGGCTCCTCTCAGTGAACCAGCAGACTGTAATGTGTCAGTGTTCTGTGCCAGACATCAAGCAGGGCGCCACTCCACGAATCAGACTACTCAGCACCCTGAAACTGGGGATGAGCCACAGTACTGGAGGCTCTGGGTGGACAGGGAGGGGTTCTGGGAGGGGAGCCATGAGTGCAGGAAGCAGCCCCTGGTGACCGCCGGTGCAACATCAGCCTCACCTGCAGGGACAGGTGATTGGTGTGCTCAGGTAGGTCCCCTGGGAACTCACGCAGGTCGATGCCGCCACAGTCCACGACCCCCTCCTGGGAGCAGGCGCAGTCCTGGGGGCAGTCGATGGTGGCAGGGCCGGGCCTTGGCTCCTCAGGGCTCAGGACCAGCACAGGCTCCTCCTCCACGAACTCGTTCTCCTCAGGGCTTGGGCTGTGAGCTCCACTCCGGCCGAACCCCGGGGTCCTCACAGCGATCACGGGTCCCAGGTGCAGCTGTGGCGGCAGCAGCAAGAGCAGCAGCAGCGCCCTGCTCCGGGCCATGGTGCCTGCGGGAGGATCCAGTCAGGCCCCCCTGGCACCAAGGCCAACCTGCTAGGTACACTGGGCACATGGCTGGGGCCGAGACACAGGCAGCACACACTCTGGAGCCCACCCTGGCCCCCTGCTGGCCCGCTGATTTCTGTACCTCTCCCCCCATCCCCCATCAGTACTGCCCTCTGAAGGGTTGGGGGTGGGGGTGAAAACTCCCCTTAGACAGGTCTGCAAAACCTTCCACAACCCTCTCCAGGCTGGGTCCTACAGACCCCATCCCCTCACTTCACAGACGGGGAAGCTGAGGCAGGGCCTGGGCTTTGCTGAGCTCCTGCGCCTGGTACAGGCAGTGCAAGGAGCCCTCGTCCCTCCTCCAGCAGTCACAGGGAGGGTCAGCACCGGTGCTTCAGCTTGCCGTTCTGGGATCAGCAGACTGCCAGCCGTCCTTGCCCAGTCAACCCCTTTTACAGGACAGTGGTTCTTCCCCCAGGCCTCGGCCCTTCTGCCCTCTGTCCTCTCCTTCGTGCAATCAGCAGCGTCTTTTCCAGGAACCAACTCCAGGGGCGCGCCACGGGGAAGGCGCTGAGCAGGCTCAGAGCTCAGCATTAGTTGAACAGTGAATGCTCAAAGGTGTCATCGATGCACGGGGCTGTGAGCAGTTCTTGGCATCTGGATGTAGGCCAAGCATGGACCTGGACAGAGGAGGCCCCGTGACCTTCCACCTCCCATTCCTGGTGTTTACACGCTCAGATGCCCTCCCTCAGACCTAATGCGTTCGCATGACAGCTGCCACCAGCAGGAGGCCACTCTCCAACATGGTCCCTGGGTACAGCAGGAAGGGGGTGTTCACTGAGGAAGATGCTGAGGTGCCACTGTCCCAGCAGCCCCATGGGCCTGGGCTTGGCTCAGGGTTCTCGTTACAGGGGTTAGACAGCATCGCTGGGGCATGGTGAGTTGTGACAGGTGGTGGTCAGGAACCCTGATTCTGAGGTCCCACAGCCCCAGTTTGAGTCCCACCTCCACCACTTAGTGGCTCTGACCTCCCGGGCCTCAGCTTTCCCATCTGCAAGCAGCCAACCTGTCTAAACTCATGCGCCTATGAGAAGTCAGGGCTCAAAGCACCTGGCACCCACTAGGTGACAAGGAGCTGCTGTGGCTACCGTAGTGACTCTGCACAGTAACGGGTGGAAAGTGGGAGGCCTGAAGGGTCTACTTGGGAGCACAGCACATGGTCCAGGCTGAGTCTCCCCACTAGCTTGGGACCCACAACCCACAGAGTACCTAGAAGGGTCTGACCAGAGCCTGGGCCCAGGAGGGTTTGGGAAACAGAGCTTCCCAAACCAGACGCCGCGGTCAGGTCAAGAGGATGTCCCCTGAGGCCACACAGGTGGCTCTTACCAGCTGTGTGACTTGGGGAAAGTTTTGAAATAGTCCTAACCTCAGCTTCGTGTCTGTCCTTGGGATGGTAACAGAACTGTCCTTGCAGGGAGACTGTGGGGCCAGGGAGATGCATTTGCTCACACCTGAATGCGCAATAAGCGCCATCTGCCTCCTGACCACACCACTGCCCACCGCACAATCCCTGCTTCTCCCCCTTCCCTCGCGTTTCAGCTTGAGCCCACCTGCCCCTTAAGTGGCATCGGTGGGTTCCTGGCGTCCTGGGGCTGCTGTGGTATTTCAGATACTGCTTTGTCTTCTTCATTGGTCAGCCAAGTCTCCAAATCGAGGCTCTGTCTGTACCAAGCTCTATGCTGTGAGGGTGATAACCTCCATGCCCTCTTTCTGGAGGGGACAGCACACCCCAGTACCAATAATCACTGCTCACCCAGACTGGGGTGGCAGTGTAAAGGGGTCCCGAGGAGGCCAAAGTCCCAGAGGGAGAAAAAGGTATGAGGAGAAGAAGCGGTGGCAGCCAGGCTTCCTTGACCTGACAGGTCCACATGGCCTCAGCAGACTTGGGTCCCAGCCCCCCGGCAGACAGCTTCTGGGCTCTGGAGGTAGTCAGCGGCAGTAAAGGACCCCCACAGCAGCCTGGCCCTGCACTCACCCTGCCACACCTCTGCTGCAGCAGGCCCCTTACCAAATGCCAGCGTACAGACCATCATTCTCCCAGCTCGTTACAAAACCCCACAGCTGGCTCTTCAGCCTCAACTCAGCAGCTGCCAGCCTTAGACCACAGCAAGCCTCTCCCCTCCTTGCCTGTCTGACCCCACTGCAGACAGAGGTACAAGCACAGGTCCAGGTCCTAAATTTTCTCAGGGCAGGAGCTAGGAAGAAGGATCCAGGGAAAGGAGCTCCGGTCCCCACATATCCTGTGCACTCACTACACAGGCTGGTCTTCCTCCCTTGCTTTCAGTTTGTGTCTGTAAAAGCTGTATCTGCACAAATATTTAATTTATATTAACATTAAGAACCATATTGAAGACGGGTTCATCACCACTTTACAGGTCAGGGAGCTGAGGCCCACTGGGATCAGCCAGTGTCACAGCTGTTAAGTGGCCAAGCTGAGCACCAGCCCAGGTCTTCAGCACCAATCTGTGCTGCTCTTGCCTGGGCCGAGCATGGCTGGGCTCTGGGGACACAGATGGGCTCACTCTGGCAGCCACTTGCCACATGTGGCTATGGAGCACGTGAAGTATGACTAGTTTGAACTGGGATGTGCTGTAAGTATAAACTGTAGTGTTTATGGATTTCAAAAACATAGTGCAGAAAAGAAAATAAAATGCATCATTAATATTATTAATTTATTAATATTAATTTTCATTTATTTTTATATCATTGGATAATACAGTGGATACATGGGGTTAAACAAAATTAAGTTTGCCTGTTTCATTTTACTTTTTTAAATGCAACTCTTAGAAAAGTTTGCCATATTAGACAGTCCTTGTCTAGAGCACTCTGTGTAAAGTGAGTCTGATCATCCCAGTGTCATCCAAGGTGTGATGGAGGGAAGCTCAAGTCACCTCATCTCGCCAGGGAAGGCTTCCCAGGCGAGGTGAAGCCTGGTCTAGCTCTCTTCAAGGCTGGACCTCGGCACAAGGAGAAGGGCAATACAAGTAGGGGGCAGAGCATGCAGCTTGGGGCCAAGAGAGTCCATGTTGTTTTAACTCTAGGACGCGCACTAGACTGGCTGGTGGCAGGGGTTGCTGGACTGATAAGAGCAAGCGCAGCAGCCACAAGCCCAGGCCACACGAGGCCAGAGAGTGTCAACTTTGTCTCAGGAAGATGAGCCCCGAAGAGCCTGAGTGTGACAGGCAGGCTCGGCAGGGCTGGCAATGCACAGGTGAGGATACTGAGCCTGCTCCAGGCAGACAGAGGTGCTGGGCTGCAGGGACAGAGAGGCCCCAGGGGCTCTGCTCTGTCCCCCAGCTTTCCCAGACATGGCCAGAACCACAGGAGCCCAGGCAGCCCCAGCTCTACCATGAGGCTTGCTGTGTGACCTTGGCCACACCGCTGCCCCATCTGAGTCTTAATTTTCCCTTTTGCTCCTGTAAGACTGTTGAGCAAGACAGGTTCCCAAGATCCCTCCTGTGTGTCCAGACACGTGGAAAGAGTGTGTGTGGGGTGAGTGTGTGCTCCCACTGCACCCCACACCCTGCTGCAGCCTTAAAGGCTCCATGGAGTCCCCCTAACTCCCAGGCCTGGAGTGGGTGCTTAGGTCATATTTACTGAGCAAATGAATGAATTTGTGAAAGGCAGAGTTGGAAAAGGTCTGTACTAGTACCTGGTCTGACTCCTCAGTTTGCAGATTAGTATATTAAAAACAAGGATAAAGGGGCTGGGGATTTAGCTCAGTGCTAGCAAGCGCAAGGCCCTGAGTTCGAACCCCAGCACCCAATAATCAGTCAATCAAAACAAGGCTAAGATTTGTCTTTTTCGTTGTTGTTGTTTTGGGGGGTTTTGGGGCGGGGAGGGAGCGGAGCTGCCAAGGATCATAAGATTTGTCTTCACCCAGAGCCTTGAGCTGGTCTTGAAGGCTGCGTAGGAGACCTCCAAGTAGATGGAGGGGAGGAAAACCACTCCAGGCAGCTGGAAGGGCATGAGCAAAGGCCCAGTGTAGACAGAGGAGGAAGGAGGTGTGTTTAGGGAGGGAAAACAGGGAATGGAGGTCAGAGCTGGAGGCACAGTTTGCCAAGGGCATCAGCCACCATGCAAAAGTGTTGGAGCCATCAAGAGTCTGAGCATGTATGTATGACCTGACCTGAAAGCCAAAAGATGCCACGATTAGCAACCCGTACCCAAGACTCAGCAGGGACAAACTACCCGCTCGTAGGAGTGTGTGAGAACGGTCATGTGAGTCTGATACTTCTTAACTTGCGCTCTAGGCTAGAAGGAGACTGGGCCCTGATCCCAAAAAATTGACAAAAGGGCCAGAACCCCCAGACTAGTCACCAGCTGGGGCTCTTCTGAGGGCTGGGCTCTTCTGAGGGTTATGCCCTTCTGCCGGGGAGAGCCGTGAGCCCAGGGATCCGGCAAGGCCCCTCCTGACTTCCCAGAGAGGAAGCCTTCTACAGTACGGGGTGAGGGACAGAGCCTGGGGAGGGGGCGCTCTCACAGTTCACCTCCTGGAGCCGGGCAGACCACAGCTTCAACAGCTCCACCCTCTGCAGACCCAGATGCTCAGGCCTCGCCAGGCCAGCTACTTCTCTCCTGAGGCCTCCCAGCCCCCGCCCCTCTTCCACCTGACAGCCCCTCAGGTATTCCAGTAGACCGTCTTGCCCCCACCCCACCCCCACCCCAGGTCAGGCTGGTGGTTTGGGAACCCACAACCTGGGGCTTCCACTATTTTAGCAAGAGGGCACAGACCTCGCTCCCTGCTCTCCCCTCGCCCTCCGTCCAGCTATCCCGGCCGGGAAGCAGCCACCTAGACAGAGGGACTCCAGGCCCCAGCCGAGCACTTGGGCTGAGGGAGCTGTGGCACTGGGCTGGGGCAGGCCTGGCCCCGAGCGGGACCGGGAGGCAGTGCAGCGCGCCTCACCTGTCCACGCGCCCTAGAGCGAGGTGTCTGCCCCTCTGGGGCCTCAGTGTCCCTGTTTGTAAAGAGATCCGAGGCTGGACTCGCTGGGTCCCCTGGTGAATTGACTTGGGAAGACGCGGGGTTACTCGGCGCCTGGGCTCTTAAGTACAGGGGTTCACGCCCCTCCCCAGTTCCACCTGCCCCCACCTTCCCTGCGGCAAGCCTGCACCCCACCACCCGGCCCCCAATCCGCTCACAGATTCTTTCCAGATGCGCACAGCGGGGGAGCGGGCCCTGGGGGCTGGGATCAGTCTCTGGCCAGAGAGGAGGAAGGGACCCTGCGCAGGTCCTCAAGGTACCGAGGTGGCACCGCGAGGGGAGATCTTCCGCCGCGCCCTCCGTGCAGGGTCCGACCGCAGGAGGAGATGACCGCCCGGCGAGACGCGGTGCTCCGCCCGGGCAGCTCCCGGGCCGTCCGAAGGCGGCGGGAAGGGTCGGCGGCCCCGGCCCCTCGCCCACCCGGCCGCCCGCGCCGCATACCTGCCGTGCCCGGCGCCGCGCCGCGCCCCACCGGCCGAACCCGCTTCCCCGAGTCTGGGCTGCGCTCCGCGGGCGCGGGCTCCTGCCATTCAAGTCGAGCCGTGCGCTCGCTTGCTCGCCAAGCAAGTTCTGTTGTGGGTTTTCTCCTCCCCGCCTCTCCCCCGCCCGCCACCCCCGCGTGCATCTGCTGGACGCCGGCCTCCTCCGGACACAGGCGCAGGGCTGTCCCGGGCCGGGGAGGAGGGGTGCACCCTCTGGCGCTGGGCTGGGCCGGGCCCCACCTCCCGGGGAGGCCCCTCTCCGCCCCGCGCGCCTGTCGCACCACGCCCCCACCCAGACCTGGAAGGCGCGGCGCTTGCACGTTCCCAGCCCTCTGCGGTGGAGCTGAACCCCGGTTAGGCCCCGCACCTGAAGGGGGCCGGGGAGAGAGGGCCTCTTCCACCCGCTGTCTCTAAGCCCCGCTTCTTCCTCTCGAGCATTCCGCCCGCAGCCGCTCCGGGCACCGACACCTTTCCTTTCTCTCTCCCACCCTGGGGTCCTGGGCCCTGGTGAACGCGGCGCCAGCCAAGACCCTACAGGGCCCCTTCCCGGAAAGTCCCTGCTCCCCACGCCGCCCTCTGCACCCACCCCCTGGCCCTGGGCCCACAGCCTGGTGACCCTTAAAGGATGGTGATTTGGACCGGGCGTCGGGTGAACGCAGATGCCAGTCGCAGAGAGACGAGGGGTGAACAGTGAACCCGAGAGGCACCATATTGCTCCCAGGAGCTGAACTGTTTCCGAGCAAGGGAGCGTTAACTGCTAGCAGCTGAAACAACACTGCTCGGCGCCAGGGGCTTCGCTGGTGCAGGGCGGTGGGGCTGGGTTTAGGTGGCACTTGGCACCTTCCCGGTGAAACAAGCCTCTCCCTCATACCTACGCCTGCCTATGGCTGCCTCACCTGGTTCCCTGAGAGAGAGAAGGATAAATAAACCAGACGTGGGACCACTTGCTCAGCTGAACTGCCAAGGCCCTGAACTAATGCGTGGCTCACTTACGGCGCCTGACTTTTCACTCGCTGCGCTGCCGAGGCCCGGGCATCCTGTTCCTAAACATCACATGCATCACTGTACTCTTCACAGCTCTGCGAAAGAAGCCTGCTGCTTCCTTCACTTCACAGGGTTGGAGACAGCCTCGTGAAGGGCGAGTGGCTGAGAGAAACAGCCTTGGACGGAAGAGCTGGGGCTCTGAACCCAAGTCCACCTTTCTCTACAGCCCTCCCCACCGTGAAAACAGGCAGGTCACCTGAGCAGGGGAGTGTAGAGCCTGGACTTGAACCCATGACTGTGTTTCCATTACACCCATAACTCAAGAACTCAGAGAGAGCAGGAAAGGGAAATATTTTTCCTTCTTTGGCCTCAAATCCCAGTCCTCTCTGAGTTCAGACTTATGAGAGTTGGTATGATTCACAGGATTGGACAGGGACCAACACAGAGATGCATCTTGTGTCTTCTTTCAAACACTTGAGATTCAAGTTGAACTGAGAGAAGAAGAGTCTACTGCCTTGAATAGCTAGGAACTAAACTCTTCTAGGATAATGAGAACCAGCACATACCAAGGGCCTGCAAAGTGCCAGGTACTGTCCTAAAACCTTGAATACCCTATCGTCCCATCCCCATGCGGAAGGTGCTCTGTAGACTCACAAACTGCAAGGGCCGCGTATGTAAAGGGCCAGCCACATGGCACACCACACACCCACTCCCTGGTGCCTCCACTGAAAGAGGGTCTGCCACACCAGTGCCCGCACCTGCTGTTTGGAGTCTGAGGCTGCAGCCGTGAGCCACGTTGTCTGTCTGAAGCCCAACCTGGAGGATTTGCCCCTAGCGTCTGCTGGAAAAATGAAGACAGAAGAAAGCTTCTCACTTTCAGAAGGGCTGTACATGTAGGTTTCCTGAATCTACCTGTGCTGCTCCAACTCATTCATGCTGCCCTCAGGGTCAAATCCTCTCTGACATGACTGTAGTATGTGGTGGTAGGTACAAGCTTTGGATGTGGACCTGGGTTCAGATACAGCCAGGCTCAAAGGAAAATTAAGCATAGTACTTCTCCATTACAAAGTGTCTACAGTGGTAGGAAAATGCACGTACTGTGTAGGACTCTGCACAGCACCCGGTCCATGGTAAGTGCTCGATCAAAGGCAGCTGTTTATTATAAAACTATCACCCACACTTGGCCAAACATTCAGGTGACATTAAAACAGAAAAGACAAGTGGCAGGAATTAAACAGGAACCTCTGTACTACCCAGGACAAGTGCCTTCTAATTAGAAACAGAACATGCAAGCAGAAGAGGGAAAACACATGGTAGAGAGAGCTAGGACCGAAGAGCAAGAATTCTCTCAAGGGGGTTTGATGATGAAAAGGGGGAGAGAGGGAACAATCAATGAGCTGTTGTACTTCATCGTCAAAGGAGAAAATAATTCCTTTGACCTTGAGCTGAGGGCCCAAGATCATTCTTGGTAAGTAAGAGTCCTAAATACTGAGCTATGGCAGTGGCTCGGTCAGCTCTCCTGGTGGCGTCTGAGGTCTGGATTGCATCTGAAGGATCTGGTGAGAGACAAGACTCATCAAGGAGCAAGCAGGGAACGATGGAAAAATCTCAGGCCGAGCCAGCACGCAGAAGACCTTCTGGACTCCTGTAACATCTCATAAAAACTCTATTAGACTTTTCTTGCTGTATGATGATCCCTGTAGGGCAACCGCATCTTATATTCTCTGAGGTTCCCTTTCCAGTCCTAGAAAAGTCACTGTGATAAGCAGAATGCAACACTGAAATCCCCAGAACCTGTCAATATTACACAAAGGACTTTTATATTTGTAATTCAGGTTATGGTTTTTTGTTTTTGTTTTTTCGCCGCTGCGGCTGGAACTCAGGGCTTTGAGGATACTAGGCAAGTGCTGTACCGCTGAGCTACATCCCCAGCCCAGGGTTTTAGACCTAATCTGGTCATTTTAAAAACAGAGATGTTTTCTGGCTGGAGACAGGAGAGATGAAGCAGAAGGGGAGGTCGGAGAGATCTGAAACATGAGAAAGACTTACATGAAGGGGCCATCAGGCAGCTCTAGGAGCTGAAGCAGGCAGGCTGCCAGCAAGAGAAGAGGCCACAGGTACTCACCCCTAGAGCCTCCGGGGAGGAGCCCAGGGCAGCGATACCTGGACTTCAGCCTTGAAGACTCTAGCAAAGAAACCAGGAGCACCCAACCAGACTCCTGAGCACGATGGCAACATTGCCCCTTATTTCAGAAAGCTGGTGGTCAGGGAGGTGGCAACACTTACTCAGAGGGTGCAGTTAATGAGTCCTTGAGGTAGAATTCAAACTCAGGTCTTCAACTTCTACTTCTAGCAGGAGTCTTCCATGTTTCAGCTACCAATCTGCAGCTGGTGGAGTCTACCTTTAGCCAAATACAAATGAACTACAAAAAAGGACCAACAGAAGTAAAAGACGACAACAATAACAAAAGTTCAGTTCAGGCTGCTTTCACACTATATATACTTGAAAGCTTTTAAATACTCATTTCTTTTGCATACTCAGTTTCTTCCAAAGTAAGTTATGAACAAGTCTGGGTATAAACAAGTAAATAAAAACATATCAAGTCTTCCTTCTGGCACATAGAAGAAAAAAATATTTTGACAGATGGTGAAGAGAGAAATCAAGTGTGGCTGTTCAGTCTTGATTTCTCCTGTTCAGCTGATCTTGGAGCTACGACTGAGGTCTGTCTCTCACAATGAAATACTGTTTCATCAGCTGTGTTTAGAGCTTCCAAGCCACCCCCTACCAGTTTCTATTGTCAAGACATTCAACTGAGTTTTAGTCTGAAGTTTCTCTTTTCTTCTAATAACTAAGTAAAATAATTCTTCCTCCTCTTTGGTCCTCCCATCTCCCGAGTATTTGTGAACTGATACCATCTTCTGCCTGTGGGTGTCGTTTTGCCAAGCTGAAGCCGCCTTTCAGCCTGCCTCAGTCAACCATTCTTAGACTATGGTGTCTTCATGGCCAAAATTCTTTGCCATTTATTTCTGGCCTAATGAAGTATCTAGTTGAACAGAGTGTTTTACACACTGTAGAAGGTACCATATTCCTAAAAGTAAATGACACAATAACTTGCAGAGAAAAAGACAACATCATCATGTAAGTAGTCGGTTAGAAAATAAGCACTTACTACTTCTCTGCCTGCAATTTAAATAAACAGCAGATTAAAACAGAATTTCCTCAATTCTACACAAGAGTTGATGGCCACAACTAAAAGGTCAAGTGCAACTACATGCCACTGAAAACAGAACCGTGAATAAAGTATTTAAAGGACTATTAATAGAATAGACTAAATGGACATCGCTTTTGCAGTAAGTTTTGAATGTATTTAAAAAAAATTTCTTCATGAAATCTGGCTAAAAGTCCATGCCAGATTAAACTTGCAGCCAAATGGAATCAGACTCCCCATTTCTTCAGGGCCAGAAATCTGGCCCAAGAGTCTCTGTTCTTACCAAGAACTAAAGAGCTGTTTGTTTGCAGCAGTCTCCAGATAGATGTAACACTGGACCTTTCCAGAAGATTTTGTAACTCACTATTGAGAAAAACTAAAATTTGGCCAGACGTGGCTGTAGTTCTGATAGCACATAAATCTTTCAGGCCCCTCATCAGCCATTTAGTACAAATTTCTAATTCGTACCAGTGTAGTTTCTAGACAAACTCAATCCCGGAGTAATTTACCCAGAGTTACAATCAGACTGATTACCTTTCTTTTTTTAGTCAATAACACCAAGCAACTTCTTGTGTTCAAAAAGCGATTGCGGTGTGGGCAGCTAGAACTGTAATATTTGGCCAAAACATGCACCTTCTGAAAGACATGCTAAATAATTCTGTATACATTCATTTAGTTACAAAAATTGAGAAATTTTAAGGGGTCTTAGGGAAAATAAGGATATAGTCAATAAAAGTAACTCGTCTTCCGTTGTGTAGCTAGCACAGTATCTGAACTCAAAGATTGTCTCAGAATGTCCCAGTGAATGATTTCTTCTTGTGAAAATGTTTCTCAGCTATCCTTAGGCACCATCTGAGTACATCTGTACATGTGTACATCTGAGTACATCTGAGTACATGTGTACTAGACATTTTACAGCTATAATTGCTAATCCTCACGACTGCCAACGAGGCATGTACTATTAGTCCCTTCTGATAGAGGGAGAAACAGGCTTAGCACCTGTGCTTATTATTAGCTCAAGTTCCCAAAGCTGTTTAAGTGCCACAGCTAGGACCAAACCCCACATCTGATGGGCCTCGAAGGTTTCCCACCATACCATGTTCCTCTTATTATTTTCTAAAAGTGTTCAGGTTTCAGGAGATAATGCTGTTAGCTGCAGGCTTTAATTTCCTATTTTTTCCCCTGAAATGGAAAGATATATGTATGTGACTGAACCTTTTACAAAATATTTTGCAATCTGAAAAGAACTTCACTGATCGTTGTCAGGCCTTCATCCACGAAACTGTTACTGAGCTCACGCTGAGGGATGCTGCGTCAAACACTGAGTAACAGTTTCTACAGTCAAGGTGTTTACAGTCTCATGAGACCCCCCCCCAAATAAATTTAAGGGTCCTCCTTTTGGAAAGGAAGAAACTAAAGGCTAGCGAGGCTTTAATGTCCACCCCTAGCACAGGTTGCAGGAGGCAGCGACAGGCCCTGATCAAGTCCTGGTCCAGGAGCCCTCCGGTGGGGGCTCAGAAACTCTCCTCACGCCTCCGCCTGCACACTGCTTCCCTTCCCTGCTTGCCGCTGCTGCTCCTTGGCTCGCTGGCTCGCTGGCTCGCTGAGGACTGTAGGGATCTGAGTGTGAATTCATCCGGCAGCCAGAGCAATAAGCCTAATGATTTTAACGCACAAAAAACCCAGTAGGCCAGTTTGGTTTTTTTAAAGTTAATAAAGCCATTAATGAATTGATTTTTCTTACTATTTCAGGCTGCTTCCACCTGAGGTTGAAAGACTGTTATGAGAGGCTGCAAATATTTTCAAAGATCAGGGTGAGTCAGGCACAGGGAGGATATGTGTGCTCTTACATCATTGGGGAACCAAAAGTCTTCGTGACAGACCTTCTCCTGACGAGGTTCAGCAGTTTCTGCACTAGGCTCCCATCCTCAGAAATGCCCCTGGTGAATATGAAGTTGTTATTAGCTTCTCATTCACTTGTTTGGGGGATGTCAGCCGAGACTCTGTGCTGAGGGTATCAAAATGGACCATGAGGAATGATTAGGTTTATTTTGTGACAAATAGGGACAGCTTCCTGGAAGACACTTGAGTGGGTCTTAAAGGATGAAGAGGAAGTTTCCTAGTGTGTGTGCGGAAGGGCCGGGTGACCGGGGCTGAACGGTGAGAGCAGCGTGTGCGAGACGACCTAGCTTAGAACTCTGCCCGCTCATGTGCCTCCTCTGTGACCCCCTAAGGGACTGCACGTGTCACCACCAAATGGAACCCTTCTGTTCTTTTTATCCATAGGATTTTATGAAACTAATCCCAGTCTAGCTTTCATCCCTACTACTCCACTGAAACTGCTTTCGTAATTTTGCTGAGTTTAGTCCGGGAGACACATTCAGACATCATCCTACTCGACCTCTCCTACCCTGTTTTGGGCTGTACTCTTGTGAAGTTTTCCCTCCTCTGTGCTTCTGGCCCCGCCGCTCCTCCTCTACTTGATCGCAAATGAGCTGAGAACTTCAGGGTTTATCCCAACCCACCTTTCCCACACTCTAGGTAATACGCATGTTGTAGCCTTACTACAACTCGTATGTTCACAATTTCCAAATGTGTATCTCTAAGCTGACCTCACCTCTGAACTCATCTTCTAAATCCCACTGCTTCCTTAATATCTCTGTTTGGAAATCTCCCAGGCATCTCAAGTTAACGAGTTCAAAAGAGGAAGTTACTTCAGCTTCTCCCCCCATGAAACCTGCTTTTCCACCCACTTCCCAGTCAGGACCTGCCTTGCAACTGGCCAGTAACTGAAGTCCTTCTTGCCCTGACATCCAGCTACCATCTTCTGCCAGCTCTCCCTCTGCCTACTTTCCCGTATCTGTCCCCACTGACAGACACGCTCGAGTGGACACCATCTCTTTGCACCTGGACATCTGCCGTGGTAGCAGAGACCCCTCCAGTCTCCCACACACGGCGCTGCTCTAGCGATCATCAGTTCTGGTCACACCTGCTCCCAGCTCCATCCTCTCCTTCTGCTAGGTACACCGTAGGTAGGCGGGGCATATGATTTTCTCTGGACAGTGAAATAGGAACAAAAGTGCTCTGTATCACTTCTGGGTGGGAGTTTTAGGAGCACTTGCTTTTGTCTCTTCCTCTGCCATGATGTTCCAGACAATGACTACCCTCTATCAGCCTGGGTTCCAGAATTTGGATATGACGGCAAGGTGGAAACGAACACATGAAGCTGTATCTTCAACCATTCCTGACTGCACCAAGATGAAATACAAATGTCTTACAGTAAGGAACAAATTCCAATCTAACTAGCTCTTCCGTACCTTCAATCTCATCTTGGGCCTGCCCTTCCTGCTCACCATAGTCCACTCACACTGCCCACCTGGCAAGTTTTGGAACATGCTAAAGCCCTTTCCACCCTTTTTTGTAATCTGCTTTGCATAGCTTGCTCCTTTCAGATCTCAGCCTAAAAATTACTTCCTTAAACTGGGTATTGTGGTACACACTTGTAGTCCCAGCACTTGGGCAGCTGAGGCAGGAGGATATCAACTTAGAGGCCAGCCTGGGCTATGTGGCAACACCCTGTCTCAAAAAACAGCCCCCCCTAAAAATACCTCCTCAGAGATGTCTTCCTAAAGTGTATCATCAAAGTCTCTGACCTAGACTCCCAGCACAGCACCCTGATTGTTGTCTGTACAGCATTCAGTCTGTAATAATTATTCATCTGTTTGAGTGACTGTCTCTCCCATTATCTCCAGTGCCTACCGCTACACTTTCCATATAGTACCCCACATATGGTAGGCACTCAGTATATACTGGTTAAATGAATGAACAGACGAAAAAAGACCCCAGAAGTAGGACAGAACTGTGTAGACATCATATCACAGGAGCAGGTGGTGGTGGAAATGGTGAGGACAGGAAAGGAACTCATATTTACCGAATGACTACAATGTCCCTAGCACTGTTCTAGCTATAGATCAGATAACAGAGGCTCAACTTGCTCAAGCAATACAACTAGCAACAAGAGTTTAAACCCTGACCTGTGATCTCTTTCCTTCAAATCATAACACTAGGGGGAAAAATAACCCTACTACTATACTTTTTCACTAAGCGCATCTCTGTTATACACATAAATTACATTCATATGTGAATACACTGTTTGTGAGAGAGACTAGGGATTGAACCCAGGGCCTTCACACTGAGCTACATCCCCAGCCGCTTTTTGTTTCCAGACAGGGTCTCATTAAGTCCCTAACTTGCCCAGGCGGGGCTCGAACTTGCAGTCCTCTTGTCTCAATCTCCCAGAGTACTAGGCTTATAGTACTGCGCCACACACCTGGCTTCAGATATCTCTTGTTTTCTGGGACCAGTGAGGGCAGAATGATGCAGATCCGAGCTATAGACAAATCAGGCGTTTTGTTGGAAACTTTTTCTTGAAGTCTTTCTTTTCAAAGTAAGAGTATAATTAGGAAATAGGTCTGTGTTCTGAATTCTTTCTATGGAACTTGAGATTAACTAGTAGTATTGGCTTAGCTTATCCTCTAGCCCTGTCACTAAATGCTGTTGCTGGTTAGAGAAATGCAAAGCTCAGGGATCACAGGGGATCTGGTCCACAGTCCTGACTCTATCAGCAAGGGCTCCACATAGCTAAGGCAAACAAACCACCTGGCTTTTTACTTCTGACCACCTTGGGGGAAAGTAAAAACGGGAAGGCAGGGCCTGCCCAACTCCCAAACTGTAGACTCACAGGATCATCACAGCAGAAGGGACCTTAGAGATCATCTGCGTAGGCTCCCTCTTTTAACAGTCTGGGAAAGAGGTCTAAGCAGGCAGTTATTTACCTGCCTAAGTGAGGCAAGTCTCTTGGCTACGGGTCACATGCTCTTCCCACTGTACCACACTGCCCCCCTCACAGAGAGCAGGTAATGTCAGGGCAACCTAGAGACACTGTCCAGAGAACATTCAGTTTGTAAACCCCTAGGGTCTCTTCTCATGCTCCATCACTGAGAGAACTCTGCGCAGAAAGAACGTACACAGTACAAAGGAGATCAGAAAAGAGTTATTTTAACTTTCTATTGAACATTCTTCCAAAAGCATTATTTTTATCCCATATATGAGTTATAAGAAATAACAAAATTAGAAAAGCTAGGAAGAAAGATAAATGAAGATAATTAGTTAGCCTAAACAGGAAAAAAAGACAGAGAATTTTACAAACACAGATTAATGAGATTATAGTCTGAGATCTGTGCGTCTGAAAGCAAACTTTATTTGTTCAATTATTTTTAGCAACAGCATTTTATGACTCTATACCCTGATTTTTCAAGAAGGAACATCATTTAAAAAATAATTTTACTTTAAAAATAGGCCTGTGTTCATCTATAAATGTCCCCCCCAGCTTTGATCATATTTCTTTTATTTGGGGAGAATGTTTCTTTTTGATGGCATAAAATGCAAAATTTTAAAGATTTGTAAGGTCAGTACAGAATTTTAAGAACTGTTAGTGATAAATCAGTGAAGATCATCAAGTGCATAACACTAATGGCTGCCAGCTACTGGTGTTGCTTCTTTCCTAGTTCTCCCAAGGAAACTCTCAGATTGGCTCTGCCACAGGACAACCCTTAAAGACACTTCTAAGCAAAACAAGAGCTTTTGTTTACATAGTTCTTAGATTTTACTGTTCCTACTTTTATTCTGAAACTCAAATTTACCCCAAACCATAATTACCATATTAGCATTGTCATGCACATTTATATGCAATTCCGCAAAGCAGTAGTCTACCATCAGGCTCTGCCCCCAGAACCTAGGAAATATGGCTGCTCACACCCACGGAACAACAAAGCTATCTCGTATTATTTGCCAACATGTAGCTTCAGTCTAAATTCTGACAATGAAATATGTATCTCTCATCTTGATTTTCCAAAGTTGCCAAAGGGAGTTAGTTCTTCACAGCTTGGCCTTGCCTGGTTGAAGCTGAAGATTCTGTAACTTCATCGCCAGGCCCATGTTGCCGGTGACTTTCAATTTACCTTGAAAGAAGGCCTGTGAGAAAGAAGAAAGGAAAGTGGTAGGGTTTGTCTTAAGATCGCTAATGTTCCTGGACTACTAGCCCTGAGACAATTTATCCAGGTCACTTAATGTTCTTCAAAATACGACACTTAGCTTTCTGGAATACACTTAGATCCAGGTTCCTCAGATGAAAGAACTGTAAAGGCCACACTTTACATAAAGCAGTAGGTGAGGATACTGTCCCCACCAAACGTCTTCTCTGTTTATTTTCCCCTCAAATGTCTTCTCTTAGAAACTGAGAATCACTCTGCTGAGCTTTCCTGGTAAAGACTGCTCCCCACAGAGGATGGGCCCACACTCTCCGGCCGGGGAAAAGGAGTAGCCCACTCTGGAGGGCAGAGCCGAGATCTGTTCCCTCTGACAACGCTTGGCATTAGAGCACATGATGTTTGCTAAATTTACCATGTAAAAAGACCCAGGGAAAATCTGAGAGAAATAGCAAAATTGGGAGCACAGCATGATTTCCCTGCCATGGTCACAATCATTTAACTCAATTCCTGACATAAGGAAGAGCTAGATGAGAACATCTCCGGTAGTTTTAGCCCTATACACGAGTATATGAAGAAGCACGGAGCTTTGCTGTTTTTCGTACACCTCCTGGTAAGGGTGACTAATTCCTTTTTTTTTTTCCTTCCCTCCCTGTCTGGACAAACTAAATATTTCCTTTCTATATGGCACGAAGCCTTCTGTCTGATGACTTAAAGGTCAGATGTCTCAGAACACAATACATTTAACATATGTCATTTAAAAATATGGACCAACAGTACGAAAAAAACTCATCACCTCTCCTTCTTAACGTAAAAGGGAAAATAATGCTCTTTTTACTGACAGAGAAAACTTGACTCTGACCCTGTGGAGAACCCAAACAAACAGATCGCTTTAAAGTGGCCTCCAGGTGTTCTTCGTGTGTGCACTGGGCTGCAGAGTGTACGGCTTTGTTTCAGCTGCAGCCAAACACTGAAATGAGAATTTCCACTGCATTGATGATTTCCAGTCAAGTCCCTTACCGAGCATAAGGGAAGGCCATTAGCACATTACCAGGAAGGCCTGCCATCTCAATCTTTGATTCCTCTGGGTGCTAACAGGTGCTGAAGGAAAATACGCTGTCACCTCACCCCCCACACACCCCGGCAGGCAGCGAGCAGATAACCGGAGAGAGGGAAGGCAGCCGATGTGTGTAGCCTGCACACCCTGCCAAAGCAGTGCACGGTGTCTGCAGTGGGTCAGGGAGCATGGCTGGGAAGGAGGACGACTGCCAGCTCCTATACTGGTGGCCTCTGCTCCGTCCAGGTTTTGAGAGCAGGCTCTGTGGGTGGAAAAGTCAGTGTATATTCCATTGAAACATCGTGGCACCAACTGAAATACGCGTAGTGGCTTAGAAAAAATGTTTAAAAAGGCATACAGGCGAGAGTCAGATTGAGCTGTTTTATCCAATCTTATGAATTACCAGGGAAGGAAAGTAAAAGAACAAGACTTGAAATAAACAAGGCTGAGGCTACAAATTAAATTACAATGAAAAGAAAGGTCTTAGCTTCCTCTCGCTAATGGAATGCTCAGTATATCAAACCAACAGAAAGTTCAGTGCATCCAGTCTGTTCAACACTGTGCGACTGAAGAGTACAAGGAGACCCTTGACTATCTGGGGACCACGAAGATCCATACAAGGCACCAGTGTACTTTAGACAAACATGATTTAATCCAACAACTGTTACAAAAACCTGAAAACATCAGGCATTGTGGCAGGTTCTAGAAAGACCAATATGATATGATTTGTATTTCAGACACGTACTGTTTAATGGAAAAGAGAGGCACATTACAATTGACATATGATGAGTGCCAAGCTAACAGTCCAGTAAGTGGCTCAGGGGTGGGACTGGCTGCCACTCTCAACAGTTTGGTCCCTACCTCCCTGACTGCAAGCCCGGCGGGGCACCCTGGGTCTTGGGCTGCACTTCCTCTTTCACAGATTCCTCTCACACCAGACTATGGTAACTATTTCCTGAATCTGGCACTTCCAGCACCCAGGACAGTGTCCAGAACACAGCTGGCTCCACAAATGCCCGTCATTTGTCAGGTGATGCTCTGGGGAACACTGAGTTTTGTGGGTCTGTCCACTTTGTACATTAAGGTTTGAGGCAGGCAGTGAAGTGCAAACAGCTGAAAGACCCAGCTGCTAGCAGGATGGAGACTCCATCGCACTTACCGACTGAGGGTTCATTTTACCAGTCATCAGAGCCAGCAAGTCCGAGTCAGCCATGGTGATGGTGCAGTCCGCCTTCTTGTCTAAAGCAGGATACAGAGGAGAACAGGCAAGAAGGGAGAGAGCTGGGGTTCACGTAGACACTGAGTCAAGAGACACCGACTGCAACAGAATCACACCTAGCCTGAAGCGGTGTGGGGAAATGGGCACTCACTTCTACGGCACGTGGCAAATGATAAGACGAGCAAGTTCACTATTTAACGTAAGGAATATAATTAAGTAAATCAGGTTTACTTAACTATATTCCTTACAATGCAGCCATTATGAGGGATGCTGTGGATCTAGACTTACTGATCTGAAAAAATGTTTGTTACTTTGCTCATGATACCTTTATATAAGCCAGTTATACAGTCAACTGTAGATATGATGCTATTTTTACTTAAAACAGTATCCAATTATCTAAGTAGAGGAAAAGCATCTGACAACTCAGACATCCATATATGACTCATATTATTGTGGCAGACGGACTCTAAAGTGACCCCCATGACCTCTGCCTCTTGGTGTACCTACCTGCCTTTGTGTAATCCCTTCCCTCCTGTGTGAGCAGGTCCCGTGAGTGCTTCTAGCCAAAAGGAAGAGGCAGCAGTGATGGAATGGCATTCCTGCATTGGTGTGTTGTGTAAGCCTCCATCTTACTGGCAGACTCATTCTTGCTGTCCTCCTGACTCTGAACAGCTATGTGCTCTGTGTGACCTTCCCCTGCAGGGGGCCATGCTTCCTGAGGAGCAGCGAGTGACTCTGGCACACAGCCAGTGAAACACTAAGGCAGTCAATCTTACAGCCACAGGAAATACGTTCTGCCAACAGCAGGGACAAACTCGGACTTGAGCCCTTCCCCAGTCAGGCCTCTAAATAGGGCCTGGCCCTGGCCAACACCTCGGCTGCAGCCTTGGGCAGTCCTACACCAAGGACCCTGCTAAGCTGTCCTCAGCCTCCTCACCCGTGGGAATCTGTAGGGTGATAAATGTGTATGTTCTTTTAAGCCACTAAATCCATAGTAATTTGTTATGCAGTAAGAAAACAGATACAGCCATCTAAATCTGTGGTCAATGAACTTTTCTGTAAAGGACTGAATACTAAATATTTTAGGCTCTGGGGATAACCAGGTCTCTACCACAACTACTCTACTCTCCCCGTACAGTGCAAAAGGAGCCACAGACAACACACAAACACATGTGTGGCTGCATTCCAATAAAACTGTTTTCAAGGCAGGTGGCAGATAGAGGGGGAGAAAATATTTGCAACTCAGGTAGCATCGGACAACTGTATCTAGAATACAGGAAAAACTCCTACTACTCAGTTAGAAAAGGTTAGCTAACCCAATACAAACATGGGCAAATGACATAAGCAGACATGGTCCAGGAAGAGGCTCTCCAAATGGCCCAAACCATATGAAACACTGCTTAACTTCATTTGTCAGGGCAAAATGCACATTAAAACCACAATGCGATGCCACTAACCTACTAGAATGAATGGCTGGAATTTTTTTTAAAATGGCAAAACCCAGCAGTGGTGAGGATGCCGAGCAACCAACCCAATGCAAGACAGAGGGACCATGAAACGGTGCAGGCATTTGGGTAACAGTCTGGGAGTTCTGCAAAACGAAAACTTCAGGGGACCAGGCCCCTCAGAGTCTTGTTCACTGCTGTGTCCCTGGGCCCTTGAAGAGTGCTTCACACATAAAAAGCAATCAATAAATTATTCAGATAGTCTGCGCCTTAACAAAAGATCCAGGGTAAACTGTTAAAGCATGGCATGCCCATATTACTAAATACCTGAAGCAAGAGAGAGAATGTCTTCACTACATGTCTTACAACCAAGGACAGTCCTTCAAAGACTGAAACTCAATGGTCATTGTACTTTGGCTGCTGACAGACGTTTCTCTCATTACGAGGGAAAAAAGGTCTGAAGCCTTAAAAATGAAGGAATGTACAGTCTAGAAAATCCAGTTTGATTGCAGATATATAACATCAAAGAACAGGGAGGGAAAAGCTAACAAATTGATCCTAATATTCCAAGAAAAGACTCTCGGTCACTGGAAGGTGACTTGGGGAAGTGAAATCTGCTGCTGCTGTAGTATCGGCACTTACTGAGCTCTCATTATGCTGAGCACTTTACACACCTGGTCTCCTTTGAGCTTTATAACAACCTACAAAAGTCGGAGAGTCAAATAACTTGCCCCAGATCGCACAGCAGATTCCTGCTGCCAAAGCTCATATTCCTATCTCCTGTGCTCCACTGCGCCCTCTTTTTATAGGAAGGATGTACACATTCCTTGTCTCAGTTTTAATGGGGCCTTCACCAGTTCATCAGCATGCAATACATTCCAGATGCTTTCCCAGTTCCCCAAGTCCTTTAGGGGGTTTAGACAAGCCTTTATGTCCAGGCAAAATTTGTATTTAATATATGATCTGGGAGTAAGCAATGATTTACAGAGCACTGACAAGTGCTTTACATACCTTATTATCTTGTTTAATACCTACAACAGCTCCATGGGTAGAATTACTCTCACCCATTTTCTAGATAAGACAACTGAACTCCAGGAAGGTATAGTCCTTGTAAGTGACAGAGCCCAGATCTGAAGCCAAGTCTGGGTATCTCCCAAGGCTGTGTTCTGCTAATGCACTCTGGGGATGGAGACCCAAGGCTTTCTGTATCCTGTTGCCATAAAAGGATAGGGCTGAGAACTCAGTGCTGAGAGGCAGAATAAAGGAATAATTTGTCATGTTAGATTAATTAAAGTTGGCTTCTGGGCGATATGCTACGTGGGTTGTTTCAAAAGAGAGATAGGAGGGGCAGGACTCAGGGAGAAGACAATGAAAGGCACCTAGGCAGCACAAATCTACAGGTCCTTAAGATCATAGTGTATATAATCATTACTGAGCTTTTAGGGGATAAGCAAATGAAATACACTTAAGTAAATCTTACCTCGCTAACAGTAAATAAACTTCCTAGCACTGTGTACATGCCAAAGAAACTAGCAATTCTCCTAGGGTGCCAGTTCAAACTAGGGCAGGTTATTGATGCTTTAACATAGCTAATCGCTAACAAATGGTCACTTGTTGGTGGAGGTAAAAGGAGCTGGCAATTTCCAGCGGTGGCTTTCACTGGGTAAGCCCACATCTCCACACCACTCCTGACTGCCAGTGGGGTCAGTTTCAGCAGAAATACCCTGCCCCGGGGATCCGATCGCTTCGGTCTTGATGGGGCACCTAATGCGGGGAGAGCACATGGCAAGGGTCTCTCTGCAGGGAACAAGGCTTTTCTGAAATCACTCCACAGCTCTCCATGAGCACACTGTCTTTCTTGATGAAATAACCAACAAGCAACAAAACAGGAGGAAAGGGAGAAAGTTTTTAAAATCACCTTAACATCTGTCTAGGAATTTCAGAATATAATCTTAAGGAACTACTAACCTGCAGTCATTTTAAAAATTGGTATGACTATATTTCCCAAACCTCTTCCTAGTTCTAAGAGCTGCACTCTAGGCAAAGCTTTAGCTCTCCTTCCTACACCATCTTAAGAGTGGCAGCTCATCAGGCAGTCTTTTTCTGCCCAACACGGCGGGGGGTCTGTTTAACTCAGGAGTGTTCATGACAAAGTCCCACTGCCCACACCACAGCAGACGCTCCCTCTGAGCTGCTCACTTCCCTCTTGGCCTCTCCTTGCCTGCCTACTCACCAGGGCCTGTAACAATGCTCTTAACTTCTGCCTCCAAGCTTCGCTCTATTCCAGCAGCTCAATCATCTTCTTTGGCCTTGAAGTGCCCTGAATACCTAACCACCATTGCAGAGAAAGGGACATCCATCCCTCCTTACTGAAGCCCAGCCTCCTTCCCTGTGCCCCTGGCGTCATGCTCTCCGAGACCTTCCTCAGTAGTGTGGCCATCCTGAAGTACGGGCATCCATAAGAGACAGACCTCCTTCTTCTACACAGCCTCCAGGTCCCACCGGTTTCACCTCTGATCCAGCTTGTCCGCTCTATCAACCAGCTCGCTGTGCTCACGGCCACACTGAGCCGCTCCCTTGGCGGCCCCCCTCCTCCCAAACACTCTCTCTGCCTCCGAGCTCTACTTTCCGGTCCATCAGGTCCAACACAGGAGCTCTGTTTTCTAAAATACAGCTGGCTTTCACTTTTCTACTTGAACGACTTTAATGGATGGGTTAGATATTAAATGACTTTCAAAGTTCCTATCATGTGTTTTTAACCTCTTTGAAAGCTGGTCCCCTTCCATCATATTTTTAAATTATACCATGTCCTCACCAGCACGAAAAACTTAGTGGGAGACAACTACAACTGACTGACTGCTTTCTACGTGACATTCATTCATTCTGTTGCTCAAACACCTACCACATGTCAAGTACTATGCCAGGAACTGGGAACGCTGCAGTGCACCTGTCAAAAAGCTCTGCTTTCAGAGACTGCAGTTCATGTGGGGGAGATGGACAATAAGCAAACATATGTACGGGCTATGAGATGGTGATAAATACTATGGAGAATATAAGGCAGAAATGACAACAGGATATGGTCATGAGAATGTGATCTTTTAAGGTGGTTAGGGAAAAGCTCATGGAAAGGTGGCATTTGGGCAAAGAGCAAAATATGTGGGACCAGCCCCGAGGATATCTGGATGAAGACAATTCTAAACAGAGGGAACAGAACAGAAGCCTCCAAACTGAGAACACAGAACACCCCTATTATGGTTTGTGCCTAAATGTCCCCCCAAAGACTCATGCGGTCACAGATGGGGCTTTTTAGTATATGTACTGCTGAAGCGAGGACATAAATGGGGCTTTTTCAGAGGTGGCTGAATCTAGAGTGTGTGATGCTGAGGTTAAGGATGTGTGATTACTAAATCAATCCACTGATTGGTTTGGCACCACCTTAATCTCGGCAGCCTGGATAAAATATAAGCAGCAGAAAGAAGCTGTTTAGGTCCCCGCCTTGCTTGCCTTGCTGCCTTCTGCCTGTCTGCCCTGACACGCTGTCTTGGAGCCAGCCAATTGTGGACTGAAACCTCTACAAACTGTGAGCTAAATAAATCTTTCTTCCCTTAACTTTGGGTGTTGGGTATTTTGTCTCAGCAACAAGTCATCCCACGTTCAAGCAATAGCAACAAGCCAGCATTACTGCAGTCAAGTGAGGCAAAATATAGACACACACAGAAGACTGGAGCCACACCACGTAGTGCCATCTCATGAACTCTGTTTTTATTTGGAAAGAGCTGACGGCCACTGGACAGTTTTGAGCAAAGCGTAAAAATCTTTGAGTTTTAAAACTCTCACTCTGGTTGCTATGTGCAGAATACCTGCAGGGGCGCTAATAGAAGCAAGGAGACAGAGAAAAAAATAAAACAGCTTAGACAGGTGCTAGTAGTAGAGGACAGGATTTGCTGGGCCAGTCTGTCAGGTGTGAGAAGAAGAGCGGCCAGCAGGACACAGCAGCAAGTTACCAAGAAGGGAGAAGACAGCAGGAAGAGTGCACGCTTAAACGAAGAAGGAGGAAGAACAGGAGTTCAGCTTCAGACATGGCAGCTTTGAGATACCTCTTAGGTGCTACAATGGTTTGAAGGTTCTCTCTAAAACTCATGCTGCAATTTAACTGCATTCATAATAGTATTAAAAAGTGAAGGGCTGGGTGTGGTGAAACACGCCTATAATGCCAGAACTCTGGGAGGCTGAGGCAGGAGGATCACAAGTTCAAGCCAAGACTGGGCAACTTAGGGAGAACCTATCTCAAAATTAAAAACAAAAACGAGGTGAAACCCTTAACAGGTGATTAAGCCATAAGGGTCTGCCCTCAGGAACAATGAATTAGTGCCATTCTCTTAGGAGTGGACTCCTGAAAAGAAAAGTTCAGCTCCTGCCCTTTTCTTTTTCTGTCCCACAAATGCTCACCTGTCCTTCCACTACATTGTTTTAGAGTAAGAAAGTAGTCACAAGACGCAGCCCCTCAGTGTCAGACTGCCCAGCCTCCAGAGCCACGAGCCACATAAATGTCTAATGTCTGTCATTTACTCAGTTGGTAACAGTGTTACAGCAGCAGCAAACACCCTAAAACAGCCATCCTAGTAGCAAACCTCTTAACTAAGCACCTGCATATTCACTTAGATGCTCATGCCGAACACACCAATCTGGGAGTCATCAATGTAGAGATTATTTTAAACACGAAGTAGATGAGACCCTAAGGAATGAAATGGAACTGAGTTGTGTGACACTCCAATGTTTAGAACTTTGGAGATGAGCAATTGGCAAGACAGGCCCGGAAGGAGCAGTCAGTAAGTAAGAGGAAAACCTGGAAGTGTGTGATCATGAGGACTAGAATTAATTACTGAATTTAACAAAGTGGTAGTCACTGGAGACCTTCTGGGATAGTGATCAGAACAAAAGCTGATCAAGAAAGATTCAGATTAGAGGAAGCAGTGGCAGTGAAGCTATACAATCTTGCACTGGACCACGTGCTTTCCAGGCTAAGAGAGAATCGTCTAATCCTCACATCGAGCCCTATGAAATAGGCACCATTTAGCAACCCATTTACAGATAAGAAAACTGAGGCTCAGAGAAGCTAAATAATTGGTCCAGGGTCAGAATGTGTGCATGGCAAGGCCAGGGGCCCATGCGACTCTAATTCCAAAGCCAGTGATGGAGGCTCCTGACCTTGGGAAGGTGTGGTGCTAGCTCTGCTGTTTGCAAGGATTCACAAGAACTAGCACTTCCAAAGCTGGCCCTTTTGGTGAAGAGATTCCCATTTTCCCAGCTGACAGCCTTTGTGCATTTGTTATTTGATCCACAGTAACTCACCACTGTACCGACCTGAGTTGGGAAGCACTGATCCTTTGCCATTCTTCACATCCACGACCCAGGTGGCTTCTTTACCCCCAGGGCCATCCTTCACCTTGAAGGCAAAAATACCACCGATTTTCTTCACAAACTGTTCTCCTTCCTGGAAACAAAAATAGCACAGAAAGTTATATTAAGTCCTTTTCTCTGGCTTTCTCCTCAGACAAATTAACGTTTAAACAGGTACATGATGGAAACAGCTGGGCCATCAGGCAGTGCCCAAGCTCCCTTAAGATCGTTTACCCAGAACACAGGAAGACAACCAGGCAACAATTCCCACATCTGCCAGATCTGTTAAAATGGTTTTTTGGACATTACCAGTAGAAGGAAAGGAAGAATGGGGATGGCGTGGTAGCATTTTCTGCTAAAAGAATGTTCATTGGTCTCAGTAATTTGGGACAGCCAGGTGTAGTGGTGCATGCCTGTAATCCCAGAAGGCTGAGGTAGGAGGATCGCCATGAGTTTGGGGCAGCCAGCTACATAGTGAATTCAAGGCCAGCCTGAACTACATAGCAAGTCCCTGTCTCAAAAAACAAAAACGAAAAACAAACAAAATAATTTGGGACAGAGTCACTCTGACGTCTCTATACGTATGAGGAATTACTAACCTATCCCATTGTTTTTACACTCCAATGTTTATAACTTGGGAGATGAGAAATGAGCAAATTAATTGGCCAAGATAAATTGTATTTATTTTTGGTTTCCCACAATCGGAATTTAGATATAAGTGGTTCTGAGATCAAAGTCTTTTATTGGGCGGGGGTGTCAACACATTTTCTATACTAATATAAAGAATTACATATCTAATACACTATCTACCACTTACTTTTGGATACTGGGGATGAAACTGGCCTAATATAGGAAACATAACCCCGGACTCAAGTCTGCAGGTGGGTTTTCCTTCTCACTCCCTTCCTCTTTCCTCTTGCCCTTCACCTCCACTCAGCTTCATCTTTCCTTCCTGAAACATTTACCACGTCAGACGTTGTTCTAGACACCCACCAAGGATTCAGAAGCAGGTGTCACAAAAGCAAAGGAAGGCGATGCTCTGCGACCACTAGGACAACGGACAGCGAGCACAAGCACTACAGGAGCAGCTGGCATGGCAATTAATGAAAGTGTGACAGCAATTCACATATCTTATTTTAAAAAACCAAAAGCAGCACAATAATTTTATTAAAATCATTTTTCTTTAGAGAAGAAACATATTTCACAGTGGAATGACTGGAAAATGTTGATAAGCAAAAATACAAATCATTCACAATTTTCATGATTTTATCAAAGAAAATCACATTGGTATAAATCCCATCTTTTTTCTCTGTATGTATATTTTTAACGTGGGATCATATTGTTTAATTATCTGCATTACTATGTCACTAAATATCCTTCCACATAATTTTTTGTTATTAGCTCATTTTACTTCCCCCTTTTTATTAGTATGTTTGCAATATATAATAGACGCATTCACCTTGGAGAATTGGTACATGTTGCATCTTGATCCTTTTTACTTGTTCTTCCTCTCATCTTCCCAGATCCCCTTACAATCTCCACAAGTCTATCTCCCTGTTTCCTATCATCTTTTATTTTGCTCTTTAAATTATTTCTACCTTGGGTTTCTCATATAAGAAAAACCATGCAATATTTATTTATTCCACTTAGCATTATGCTTTCAAGGTGCATCCATTTTCCTACAAATGACTCAACTGTCTCTTTCCTTATGGCTGAGTAGTATTCCATTGTGTATATAAACCACGTTTTCTTTATCCACTCATCTGTTAATGGATGTACAGGGTACTTCCAGGATTTAGCTATTATGAGCTGTGCTGCTATAAACATGGATATGCATGTATCACTGTAATATGATGTCTTTAACTCTTTGGGAAGATACCCAGAAGTGGTATAGCTGGGTTGAATGGAACTCCTATTTTTAGTTTTTTTAGGAAGCTCCATACTGATTTCCCATAGTGGTTGCACTAGTTTATGTTCCCACCGACAATTTTATCTTCTAGCAGATTACGCGTTTCTGTTTTAGTATCTAGGTCTTTGATCCATTTTGATTTTATTTTAGTATAGGATGAGAAATACAGATATAGATTCATCCTTCTGCATGCAGATAATCAATTTTCCCAGTACCATTTGCTTAAGATGCTATCTTTCAACTCTGTTCCATTGATCTACATGTGTATTTTTGTACTAGCACCATGCTGTTTTTTAAAATCACCTTCCACATAATTTTAAATGGCCACATATAAAATTGTAAAAGGCAATCATATTTTATTTAATTAATATTCTTTTGCTTTTACTTAGGCTAATTCTATTTTCAGGCTTGTGTTACAATACATTCTTTTATCTAAATAACATTCTTATATCTTAATATTTTTACACAGCCTCATTAATTTAAGAGAAAATTCCTAAAAACGAACTTTGCTAATTAAGAACACTGAACCTGGAAATCAGCATAGGTTTGAGTTCCTATATTTCATAAACTTACTTCTATAACCTTGGACAAGTTATTGAAACTATAACTTAGTTTCTCATCGGTTAAATGGAAATAAAACTATCCTCATAAAGTTCTATAAGAATTTAATTACGTAAATACTCATAAAGCACACAGTAATTGTTCAATGAATGTTAGCATTTTGTTTTCCTCTTTTATTCTATGATCTGTCTGTTAATCCTGTGCTAATATTATGGCTTTATAATGTGCTTCACTCTGGCACAGGAAATCCCCACCATAATTCCTCTCTTCCAAATACCCTTGGCTATTTTCGGATGTCTTTGTTTTGAGACTGAGTCTTGCTTATCATAGTCCTGGCTGGCCCTGAATTCACAGTGGTCCCCCTGCCTCAGCCTCCCAAGCTCTGGGATTACAGCAATGTACCACCATAACTGGCTAGTCTTGGATCTGGGGAAATAAATTTTCCTCTGTATATATTTTATAATTGTTTAATTAGATTTTCCCTCAAAATGCTGTTGAATTTAGATAGGATTCCACAGAATGTATCCATTTGTTTGCGGAAGAAGTAATTATCTTTATAATGTTAAGTCTTTCTACACATAAATATGGCATATTTTCACATTTTCTTCAATATCCCTTAGAAAAATGTGATTTTTTTCCCGTACAGGATTTTGTACACTTTTTGCTACATTTATTCTTAGGTATTTTATATTTCTTTTACTAATAATGTATTTTTAATTATATTTTATGGCTGGGTTAGTGCAGATATATAGAAATATAGTAAGCTTTTATATTTATTTTGGAACTGGCTACTTTTTGAGTTCTTTTATTTCTAGTATCTTTTACTTCATACTTTCTTTATCTTAGCTTTGCCTCGCAGCACTAATTTATATCTACAATTCTTCCTATAGGCATCATAATATTCACGCTTTTAACAAAGGTCTAAGTGTTTACTATATTCAGGCACTGCAATACACATGTGAAATACTCAAATAATTACCTCTCCTGAGAATTTACTGATGTAAAATACTAATCTCTGTCTCTATGTACAGCCTGTTCTAAATTCACACCCTTTCTTTTTATTGTGCTTTGTTTTAAACAGCAATTGGGATATAATTAATATCCCATAAGAGTCACTTTTTTAAAGTATAAAATTGACTGGGTTTTTTTCAGCATATTGAGAGTTGTGCAGCCAACGTCATTAATTTAAAAACATTCTCATTACTCCAGAAAGAAGCCTGTACCCAACAGCAGTCGCCCCCTACCCATTTGGGGTGGTTTGGATCTTATATGTCCCCAAAGGCCCATGTGCTAAAGGCTTGGATGCTGGCCTGTGTGTTACAGGGTAGGTGGGAGAAGCCTGCAGAGGTGGGGTTTGTGGGAGGAAGTTACTTAGGTCACTGGGGCCATGCCATCAAAGGGGATAGTAAAACCTCAGCCCCTTGCTCTCTCTTTGCTTCCTGGCCACCATGCAGTTGAGCAGCTTTACTGTACCACTGTGATGTTCTGCCTTACCACAGACCCAAAGCAACAGATCTGACCATGTACTGAAACCCCTGGAACTGTTAGCCAAAATGAACTCTCTCTTCTTTTCAGTTGATGTATTTCAGGCATGTTGTCACAGCAGTGGAAAGCTGACTAATACACCATCCCTCCTCACTAGCCTCCAGCAACCACAAATCTACTTCTTGCCTCTACAGATTTTCTTACTCTGGATATTTCATATAAATGGAACCACACAGTATATAGCCTTTTGTGGCTGGCTTCTTTCACTTAGCATAATGCTTTAAAGATTCATGCAAGTTGAAATGTATATTGATGGATACTTCATTCCTTCTGCTAGCCAGTTATTTCTTTGTACTGATGGAGCATATTTTGTTGACCTACCATCAGCTGATGGTTATTTCTACTTTTGGTTGGTATCAGTAATCCTGCTATCAACATTTATGAACAAGTTTTTGTGTGGACATAGGCTCTAATGAGGTGGGTCACTGGATGCTCCTTAACTTTCTGAGGAGCTCCCAAACTTTTCTAAAGTGGGTATACTATGTAACAATCCCAGCAACCATGAATGAAGGCTCCAATTCCTCCATATCCCTCACTATCAACAGTTACTGTCTCTTTAATTTTAGTCATCCTACTGGGTACATCAATCTTTGCTTACATACAGCTATCACCCTGAACCACCTACCTGAAATCAACCACGGGTCTTAAGACAAAGTAGCTGTTCTAAAAACAATCAGGCCCTACGCATCTCCTACACGTGGGTGTTCTGAAATTGACTACACACACATATATTTTTTGTTTAGTTGGTTTTTTTTGTTTGTTTGTTTGTTTGTACTACTGGGGATTGAACTCAGGGCCTTACACTGAGCTATGCCTCCAGCCTTCTAGGCTACATCCCCAGCCTTCTAAACTACATCCCCAGCTCTCTAAATTGCCATGGCTGGGTCTGAATTTGTGATCCCCCCACCTCAGCCTCCTAGAGCGCTCAGTTTCCAGGTGTGTGCTACCACACTGGGCCCAATATCTTCTAGTTAAACCAAAACACCAATGTGATTGCCAGGTTTTTTTAAATGAAAAGAAATTATCTTATTTTGGTTTCCCTTTGAAGAGCTCTTTCAAATTATTTTCAGTTGACTTTAGGAAAAATTATAAATAATAATTTGGAGGAGGACTTTAAAGTTTTCAAATACTTTAATATATGTAATTCCTTTAATCTTTACAAAGCCCTGTAAGTAACTGCTCAGGCATTAATATCACCTCATTAAGTAGAAAAGACCATGGAGGCTCGGAAAGGTTGAGGACCCTTTGGACTGGTTAGGAATGTAACTCAGTGGTACAGCACGTGTCTCATGCATGCAAGGGCCTGAGTTCAATCCCCAGAACCACAAACAAAACCAAACCTTAAGACTATCCTCTTTACTTCTGCCAAACAGTCCATCTAATGTAACCCATTTAATAGACTCAGACTTGAATTTCATACATAGCCAAAAGGATGAAGTCTGTCTTTACATAGCATTCAAGAATCTTCATGCTCTAAAAGATTCTTATCTATTCTTATCTCTAGCCACCTTCTCAGGCTTTATGTTCCAATAGTACTGATCATTTTGAATACATGTGCCAGGTTCTCTTTGCCTCCATGCCCTCACCCAGCACACCCACCTCCTCTTCTTGTCCTTTCCCACCCTGCCCTCATCACCCGAGTCTCAGCTCACAGGCTAATTCTCCTGGACAGGTGTCTCTGCCTCCCACAGGCACTCAGAAGGCCACAGATATGCACACATGTTTCTTGTTAAAAGTAGCTACTTTTTTCTGGAAATATTTTTCCAGATCTCTCTTCCCACTAAACTCTATGTTCTATGAGGGGCAGGGACTTACGGCTAATAAACAGAAAAGCCTGAACAAAATCCCAGCTTGGTTCACTCCAAATTCAATGCTCTTTCTACCTGACTATACCACAGCACAACTGTAGGTTACATCAATACTTTAAACCTGAGTGCATGACAGCAGAACAGTATCCTCTACCACAATGACTTAAGAGAAAGTTCAAAGCCTTCTCTACATTCCTCAGAGTCTTTTCTCTCTAAGGTTCTGTGGAGACAACTCAGTGGGACGAGTTAATAATGATGGTGTACGAGGCCACCCAAGAGTCAGGCTTCTTGGGCCAGAACCCCATGAATGACTATTTCCAGGTGCATCTATGCCATCGGCTTGCAAAATGCCTCAGGAATACAGCTATGCACAGACACCAACAAGTCAGAGCAGGAAAACACCAGCAAATATTCAGAAACCCCATCTGGATGTTTGAAAAGAAATTCCTGCAATCTTCTACTTATCCTCCCACCTACTTAAGACAGATGCAGGCTACTTCATTTTACTTGTTTTTATTTTATTTATTGGTGCTGGGGGTAGAACTCAGGGTCTTGCACTTTCTAGGCAAGCACTCTACCACTGAGGCTAAGTCCACAACCTCGACAGATGCAGATTAATTTGCACTTGCTCTTACTTCTAAGAACCAATTGATCGTCTTACAAAATCACATCCATTGGTGAATAAAACATGTTCACTTGAAGTGGGCATGAGAGTGGATAAGGAAATGCATGAGAAGGAGAGAAAGTTAAAAGGGAAAAGAAAATAGAGTTGTGAAACTGGAGATCATGAGTACTAAGAAAGTCCTAAGTGCCTCCTCATGGAAGAAAAGTACTTCTTTCTGAGTAGGCAAAAGGTCAAGGGGTAGGTCCTGTTGTAAACTTAGTAGGGACAAAAAAATTCAGACAGATTTCAAAGAAGGGCAATAGAGTATTGCTAACAAAGACAAAAGTGGAAATAAAATCTCTTGCCAGGCTGCCTTTGCTAATGCAGAAAATGCATGAATTGACAAAAGATTCCAAGACTTTCATTTTCTAGTGCTGCAAACACTAAGAAAACTGACGATCGTGGGAAGGAGAAAAGAAACAAGGGGATAATGTGAGTTAGGGTGAGGTGAGGGAGGAGAAAAGAATTAAAAATGGGAGCAGGGAGAAAGAGGCATCCATTTGCAAAACTGACAGTATGCTGCAAAATAAAAACAGCAAGGAAGTATTCAAGGACTGCCTTATGGCCATACCCCAAACCTCAGAGTAGATAATCGCTAAAATAATTTTTTTAATATGGAAAAAAGTAAAAAAAAAAAAAACAACAACAAATTTAAGCTTAGCCTGGCAAACTATTAAAATGCACAATGTACATATCTAACTACACGAAAATTCCTTCTTATTCTCTAAGTTAAGCTGATCCTGACATAAGTACGTAAAGATAAATGCAAACTTATTGAAGCACTTCCTAAGCTTATCAAAGCATTGTTTTACTTGCAAAATATCCACGATACGCAGCTAGTTAGACAAATTATGATACACGTGTGTAATGCATACCACTGAGAAGGATGGTAGGGATTTATAGCTACAGCCATGGAACACACTGTGAAGAAAAAACAGCCAGTCATGAGACAGGAAGCCTCATGCAGGTGTGTGTCCACGAGATGGCAGCATGACAGTCCTGTGGCCTGGGTCAGTGCTGCTCACCCCTCTCCATCCATAGTCTGACCTTAGTCTGGCCTTGCTGATGCTTGTGACAATCCTGAAAGTGCTGAGTCCTTTCACAGAACATCAGTCACATCAGCAGCTGCCCACCCACAGTGTAATTACCTTCAGGGCTAAGAAGTCCTACAATACAGAATTAGGAAATAAGGTCAATACTTGCCTTTAACTCTCTGACTCTAACAGGCATGAAGTACACAGCTTAAATGCTCTGAATCCTTTTGTTTATTTCAGCCCATTCTGATCACCTCATCAGACTGAACTGATGAGGCATGGCCATAATTCTGCCTTGGTCTCAAAACTAAAATCAACAATGAAATTCCAAGATATTTTTAAGTTTGAAACAATAAAGTAAATAATTTTGCCTGAGGAGAGTAACTCCCTTTTTGGAGTTACTGTCAGATTGCTTTTGTATGATTATTATCTATCAAGAACCAATTACAGTACATAAAAATAACCTGCATATATAGTACAATAAAAAACCCAACATGTGTATGAGCCTAGTCATATAAAATCATAAGTTTAGATGCAGAAAAAGATGACAGAGAGAAGGTTCACCATTGTTAACATTTTTGTGAACTCTGAATGGTAGAATTCAGGAAATATTTAAAATTTTATTTTTATGTGTTTCTGTATACTATGAAATTTATTTAATTACCATCATGTTTTACCACAATGAAACAAATTAAAAACTACTTTGAAAAAAATCAAATACTAATGATTTCTTTAAAAAATTTTTTTTATCAACACATTAAAAGGCACATTTAAAATATTATACTTTGGAATGATTCTAAGTAAAATCTTTTTAATTCAGGAGCAAACTATTCCTCCTAAGAACCCTTTTATATAAGAACTTTCTCCATAATGAATAATTCCCTGACAAACAGGACTAAGAAAAGAGTGACAATTTTATACAGTATTTATTTATGGCTCTCTCACTCTAAGCTGGAGATTTGTGCATTCCTGAAGTGTATTCTCACTAGAATTAGAAGAACCCTTAATGGACACTGAGAAATCTAAAGCACACTCAATACTCGACAATGTGGCATAAATTTTCCACTTGTGCAACTGCACCACAATAGCTGACACCTGTATGTGCTTCCTCTGGCCTCGGGGTCCTCCCATGATACTTGACACAAATCTCACCTCTTCAAGCTTCTTCTCGATCTCCTTGAAGACCAGGTTTGCCTTAAATCCATCCCCCACAGAGCTGGTTGGAGTGGCCTGGATCTGATTCACTCTGAAAGAACTGGGGAAAAGGATCAACTTTGAGTCACCGTGTCACAAACACCGCAGATACCAGCTTTTCCAACTTTTAAACAACAGTGAGTTTTCAAAAGTCCCAAAAATAGAAATATTGCAGCTTTTATCCAAAATCTTTAGTATGCATATAAAATGAGCTTTTCTTCCCAATTTTTCACCAAATACTAAGTGCTCATTAGGTGTTAGTGTTCTTGAAAACAGTCAACCAAAGAAACCACCTTTATGAAACTCATGAGGGATAACTGGAAAATACAGTAAATGTTTAAAATATTTCTTTTTAAATTTTAATAAAAGACACTTTGCCATTAATCCCCCTCAAAATACTTACCCTCCCTTTGAACACACTTATCTTATTACTCTTTCTGGAGCAGTTCTAGAATTCCTCTTCCACATCTATTTTCACTGTTGTAGCTGTCAATGTTCTGAACAAATTCGAATGTTTACCTTTCACAGTAATTTTGACTTTGATGAAGAGCCAGAAGTCACTGGTCCCAGAGCCAGTGAATAAGGTGGATGAGGACACACCATCATGTTTTTGGGAGCCCGCTTTTCTGCTGAATGGCGCTCAGTAGAATTATTCACAGTATTTTCCATCACACTTTGTAAAAGACACTCATAAAAAATGATGGGTTGAGTATGTTTGAAGTGAGGAGGAGTATTTTGAGGAGAATTAATGTAACATGTCCCTTACTGTAATAAATTTTATTTAAACGTTCACTGTCTATTATAATCACACCTCATATATGCTAGCAGAGACAATTAACAAACAAAAAAAGACTACAGTTACTACAAAGAAAATAAAACAAGTTAAAGAGAATATTTTATGTGTGTTAGACATAATGTTTGATTGACTGACGGACTGATGCAGGGGATTGAACCCAGGGCCTCGTACATGCTAGGCAAGTGCTCTAGTATGGTGGTACACCCTGGTCCTCTAGTCCTATTTTAGATGACATGACCACGCGGGAAGCCTGTCTGGGAAGGTGATATTTGAGTCAGTCTCAGACTATGTAAATGAGGCAGGCCTACAAAGATTTAGGTGGGGAAACCAATTCTAGCCTGAAAACACTTAGGAATTAAGGTAGGAACTAGCTTGGTAGTTAAAGGAAATACAAGGCCAGTTCGACTGGAGCAGAGGAGGAGAAAGGTCAGAGAAACACGTGGAGCAACTGCTGAGGGCCTTTACAGATCATGGTCAGAAGTTTCAGTTTTAAGGGAGAAGGCAGCAGCTCGATGGTAGAGCCCTTGTTAGCATGTTTGATGCCCTGGGACCTCAGCACCAAAATCACACACAAATATTTTCTGTTTTTAGTACAATGAGAACAGTAGAACATAATCCAATTTACATATATTACAAAGTCAATCTGGCTGCCAGCTGGAAAATGGACTAGGGGGAAGTGGGAGAGAGAGAGATCAACTAAGAGGCTATTGCAGTAGTCTAAGCAAGAGATGATGATAAGTGAATCAGTGCTATAAGGGAGTGGGAAGCAAGCAGACCGGATTTGAGATTTACCTTTCACCTGCAATACGAGATGGGAATTTATCAAGTTGTTCCACAGTTAGGAAACCACAGAGTACAGATAAGTGGCCTGATGTAGCAGAGGAACACAGCCTTCACACACCACAAAGGCACAGGGTCTGGAGGTTACCTCCACTCACAAGGGATGTAATTCTGAGCAGGCTGCTTCATCTGAGTACACAGTGGGAGGGAGGGAAAAGGTAGAGAGTGCTCATAACTTTGCAGAAGTGACCAGGATCTGTGTGGAAGCACCCTCCAGAGTGTAGGGCCTATGGGTGTCAGGTGTGGACAGAAACCCCAGAGGTCTAGGGATGAGGAGAGTCCCTTAGATAACTCCTCTGACATCCTACACATAATCCAGTTCCCCTATTTCTTTCCCTCTTTCCATCACTGCAGAAACATTTAGTGATTGCCTGCTACACTGCCAGGTACCCCTGGGGAGACAGTCACACCTAGCCCTTTCCCTCACTAGATTTCTAGGTTTCCACTGGAGAAGAAAAAGAAGTACACGCACAAAATAACAGCAGACTGTAGCAAGTGCTAGGATGTAAATAAAAAGAAGAAACTATGTAGGACAGTCAAGGAATGATTTCTTGTACAGGTGAATTTAAGCTAATACCCCATTAGAGGAAGAAAGGAAACTAGCTGTTCAAAGAGGAAACTGCCATGATCTTGAGGGAGAAAAGTGTTTGTAGGTCAAAAGAAAGTAAAATAAGGCAAGTGCCATTAGAACACAGTGGGTGGGAGAGAATGACATGAAATGAAATTGAAGAACAGGCAGGGACCAGACCATGCAGGCAGGCCACATAGGGGATCAATTCTGGAAGCCACAGATATGGTAATGAGGAAAAAGTGTGATTGTGATTATTCTTATGACAGCATTCAGAATGATTTGAGAAGGAGGCACAAGGCAAGAGGAGAGAAGACCTAGTTCAGAGGCTGCTGGAGTGGTCTAGATAGGCGGTGACGGCAGCCTGCCTGGACTATACAGTCTGCCAGTGGAGATGGACAGAGGAAGTGGATTCACAATAAAAAATCTGATCCACAGGCTTTGTTGCTAGAGTTGAGGGAGATGAAAAGGGGTGAGGAAAGGGCAAGAAAGATTGAGATGTTTGTGAGTAACAGGGGATGGCCATGCCTTTTACTGCAAGAAGGGAGAATGCAGTGGGAATAGAGGAGACCAACACTCTGATTCAGGCATAGTCAGCATAAGATGTGTGTGAGACAAGAGTAGTCGCATATGAGGATCTGGAGCTCAAAGGAGAAGTCTAACTGGAGATAAAAAGGGGCAATCGGCCTACTGAAAGTACTTAAATCCCCAGGAATGGACTATAAGGGAATTACAGAAAAAGGAGACCCTGGAACAATGCCCTTGGAACCCCGTTATCTAGAGGTCTGAGAGAGAAGGGGAAGCTGCTTCCAGTGAGGACTCAGGCAGCGATTTAGGGGAGCATGGTGCCACGGAAGCCCAGAGGGGAGAAGGGCAGGAGGGAGGTGTAAACTACATCAAATGCTGCTGAAAGGTCAAGCACCCACTGGGTTTCACAACACATAGATTACAGATGACCTTGACAAGGACAGAGTCAAGTGGAGGAGGGTGGAAATCAACTACAGTGAACCAAAGAGGGAACAGGATGGGGAAAGAGAGACAGCGTGGCCCTTCTGAGACATTCCTTTCAGGGGAACAGAAATAGCGTGGTCTGGGGGGTGACTGGTAGCAAGGAAGTCTATGTGGGTTTTTTTGGAATGTGATAAAATGGCATCTTGAACTAATCTCTTTAAGAAACGTAGCACTCCTTCCGGATGTGGTTATAAGAGAGATCTGTAACTTCTAAAACTCTTTTCCAATTACATTAAAATTGTCACCCTAGCCATTTTAAGTATACAGTTGAGTAGTATTAAATATATTCACAATGTTGGGCAATGATTACCAACATCCACCTCCGTAATCATTTTCATCTTGTAAAACCAACACTCTGTATCCATTAGCAATAACCTCCTGTTTCCCCTGCTTCCTGCTGACCCTGGCAACCACCATTCTGCTTTTTGTCTCTGATAGTGTCTACTCTGAGAATATCTCACAAAAATGGAATCGTATAGCATGTGTTGTTTTGTGACTTGCTTATATCACTTAATATAATGCCCTCAAGGTTCATTCATGTTGCTGCATGTATCAGAATTTCAAGGAAGGTTTGGTTTGGTTTGAAGATTAATGTATTGGAACATGTACACCTGATGATGGTAATGCGCCAGGGAGAAAAGCTGGAAGGGGAGAAGTCTTAAGAAGATGACAGGGCACAGGATCTTGGACAAGGAGATCCAGGAAAGAAAGGATCTGACAGATGCAAATCTGGAGCAGGTTTACTGATCCTGGGAGAGAGGATGAGGAAACTTGGGTTTAATGACTTCTATTTTCTCACAAAGCATAAGGCAAAGAAATCAAAGGAGTGAGAGCAAAAGGGTGGGCATGGAAAGTCTAAGAAGTAAAAAGTGAGCCTGCTAGAGGAATCACATTCACATGGACCAGGTGTGGAACTGAAGCAGCAGAGCAGCGAGTGCCACTGAAGGCTCGCGCAGCTCTGCCACTACAGCTCTGGGGCTGCAACACTCACATCTTGGCAAACTGTTTCATTCTTCAAGACCCAGTCTAGAAAACTCTTCTCAAGATCCACTTCTCAAGAGCAGATACCAACATTTTAACAACAAGAACAACAAAATGTTTTGTATCCTGTTCCTAATACACAACAGGCATTTAGTCTATAATGTCTGAATGAAACTGAAACTGCATTAAATTCTCCTTCCTAAATCCTAATTTCTTCCTTTCCCATTCAGAGTAGAATCATCTACAGAATACTATCTTCTCAGTCAAGAATCTGAATGAGTGACCTAAAACCAAGTGGCCACGACCAGGTCTCCTCTACAAACCAATTTCATTTTATTAATGATCCTATTTTAAGCTTTATTATCTTTGTGCCTCTCCAAACTTGCCACTTCTTAAATGTATATGGGTAAAATAATAATGCGAGTAGCACTTTTCGGTGTACAAAATATCTTGATTCCTTATGTCCCAAAGGTCCCCGTGTCTTGGGCATGTTCCCAAAGGTCACAGATACTTCTTTATCTTGCTTGTTTTGAAAAGCCCATAAAGTTATTGATTAACCAATTTTTCGTCCATGTTAGAAAACAGTTAGTACATAAAGCACTATCAATATTCTGTGAAAACCCTTCCTCACAATTTACTGTCCTTAATGTGTGCCCTGCTAAAGAAAACTGAACATACCGATTCAAACTCAAAAAGAGATTATTCACAATCACAAAAAGATGCTTCTCATTTCTTTTTTGCTTTGTTTTTGAAACATGGTCTCGCTGTCCATGACAGTTGCCTGGGCTGGCTTCAAACTCCTGGACTCCAGTGGTACTTCTGCCTCAGCCTTCTGAGTGATGGGACTGCAGGCACATGCTGCTGTACCCAGCCAGTCATGCTTTCTTTATAAACAAAGTTCCATCCAGTCAAAAATGGTGACACATATCTACAGTTCCAGTACTCTGAGAGCTGAGGCAGAAGGACTGCAAGTTCTAGTGTAGCTCGTGCAACTTAGTTGCTTAGCGAGACCCCGTCTTAAAAAATAAAAAAAGAAGAGCTAAGGATGTAGCTCAGTGTGAAGACCCTGGGTTCAATCCTCAGTACCACAAGAAAAAAACATACAAACAAAAAAGAGTTCTTTCCACAGAAACAAAATTCTAATTAGTTTTTATTAATTTGGTTCATATGTAAGTATCTTAGGATAAATCTAATGCGTAAAACATGGACGAGATCTCAAAGATTAGCCAGCAGAATATCCTAGTTGGTGTGTGAATTCTGTCTAGATACCCCCAAAAATTTCAGTGTAAGGCCTACACAGGCTCCTCTTCAACAGTGTCAAAGACTAACACACAGTAGTCAACAAACAAGAACTCTGAACCGGGACAGCTGATTCCTACCATGTTGGACTTTTTTAGACAAACTGTTTCAACTCTGATCATCCATCTCATCTACACACAGGGTATAAAATCTTTAGCATAGTTTTTATGAGGATCAGACGAACAAGTGGGACTGGGTGCACAGTTCAGTGATAGAGCGCTTGTCCAGGATGCACAAAGCCCTGAGTTTGATCTCCACCACAGGAAAAAAAAAAAGGTAAAGTACCTACCATGGACTTGGCATAGACCAGGCCCTCAAAAAGGTGATTGTAAAGAACTCCTTGGGGTGGGGATTTAGCTCAGTGGTACAGCACTTGCCTAGCAAGTGCAAGGCCCTGAGTTCCATCCCCAGCACCCCCGCCAAAAAAGTACTTCTACAACTCAACAATAAATAGGCAAATAATGCAATTTAAAAATGGATATTTCTCCAAAGATGACATAAAAATGGTTAATAACCACTTGAACAGAGGCTCAACATCATCAGCTATCACTTCACACTCACTAGGATTGCTAAAACAAAAAAGACAATAACAAGCAAAAAGGATGTGGAGAAATGGGAACCTTCATATAAATGGGATTTTATTCAGCTTAAAAGGAATGACCCTTGAAAGCATTTTGTAAGTGAAAGAAGCCACTCATGAATGACCACACATTACATGAAAAGCCCAAAACAGGCAAATCCAGACACAGACTGTGGATGAGCAGCTGCCAGAGAGTGCAAGGAGTAGAAGCTGGGGAACGACTGCTAATGGATATGCAGTTTATTTGTGGGAAATGAAAATATTCTAAAATTGATTATGGTAATGGCTGTACAACTCTGTGATATCCTATAATCTGCTGAATATACACTTGGAATGGGTGAATTGTGTGGCATACGGATAATGTCTCAATAGAGTTGTTTAAAATCATTTTGTCGGGCTGGGGATTTAGCTCAGTGGTTAGACTGCTTGCCTAGCAAGGACAAGGCCCTGAGTTCAATCCCTGGCAACTCCCCCCCGCAAAAAAACCCCAAAAAACATTTTGTTGCTATTCTTCTTAGTATCTGAGAGGAATACAAAAGTCAATATTTTAATTATTCATTCCCAAGTCTATCAGTTAACTGGTAATCAGTTCTGATGAGAGATGATTATGCAATGCACATAAATACACAGGAGTAAAGTTCACAACCAGCACATTCTCTTGACTTCAGAGCAGGCACACAGTCCTATGCCAACAGAAATTCAGGGCCAACATCTGGGAGTTGAAGGACAAAAAATGCAATCTCTTGGTGATATGACAGCAAGTATGATCAGACATTCCTTTGCCAAGTTCTGAGTTTCGAAAAGTTAGATATATATCCTATTCTGTTCTAAGAATTCAAATTCAATTTTTTCTAAAACCCTAGGTGATACCTACAATTTAATAAATAAAATCATTTTTGACCAGTTAACCAGTGACATAAACTACAGACATAGGAAAGAAGAATGGGACACTAGGAAATCAAAAACCAACAAGTTTACTAAACAATTTCAATGAGTGGCAGGTATTTTCTGTTTGTTTTCTGATTCCCTAAAGTAAATATTTTTCAATGAGGAAAAGGTTAACATGCTCAGAACAGGCAGTATCATTAAAAAGTCAGTAGGATGCTCTCTCCCCTGAACAACACTGACTTTCTCATGATTCTAGTCTATAAAAACTCTAAAAAGATGTCACCTACAAGTGGTATTTAACTAATTTTGGGGGGGCACTGGGGATCGAACTCAGGGCCTTGTGCTTGTGAGGCAAGCACTATAACCACTGAGCTACATCCCTTAACTAAGCCCTTAACTAATTTTATAAATTCCTCATTTTAATTGCAATTTGATGGTTGCACAAGCACAAAGACAGATATAAGTAACAAAAGATTATTGCACATGTTCCTTAATACTTTAAAAGAAAACTAAAATAATGCATATGTGTGTGTGCCCAATATATCTGCTAAGAAGGCCTAATAGTAACAATGAGCACAGAGCTAGTGCTCACAGTGGTTTCTGAATACCATTCTCCACTAAAGGGAACCACGGCTCCTTGGAGAAGCAACTGATCCTAGGACCTGAGCATGGAAAGTATGAAATAATCCAGAAAGTAGGAAAGAACTACTAAAAATAATCACAGGCATATGTGATTCACTTTGAAGGGGTTCCCACTACCCAAGTCAGGGACATCTTAAGCATCAAAATAATTTATATTAATGGAGTAGAATCTCCTGAGTAAAAGAAGAATCCATGAGTTCACAGAGTATATATGGATAAATGTAAAACAAGATAGGAGGGAAAAATATTCACTATTGGAGAATGCAGTTAATAAACATACTAGGGGTCAGGCCTGGTGGTGCACACCTGTATCCCAGCACTGAGGAGGCTGAGGCAGAGCCATGAGTTTGAGGCTAGCCTTGGGGTACATAGTGAGTTCAAGGCCAGCCTGAACTACATAGTGATACCCTGGCCCCAAAAAACCAACAACAACAACAACAATAACAAAAAACAAACAAGAAATCATGCAAGGAATGATGAAGTTAGAAGATCATCAATGGATGCTAAAATGAATGGGTAATAGGTGAAAGTGTGACAGGGCAAAGCATCCCACCACAGTTTACTTATCAACTACAAGGAAGAAGCAGCAGAAGCAGCAGAAGAAGAAGAAGCAGAAGACGCAGAAGCAGAAGCAGCAGAAGCAGAAGCAGAAGCAGCAGCAGAAGCAGCAGAAACAGAAGAAGAAGAAGCAGAAGCAGAAGAAAAAGAAGCAGAAGCAGAAGAAAAAGAAGCAGAAGCAGAAGAAGCAGCAGAAACAGAAGAAGCAGCAAAAGCAGAAGAAGAAGCAGAAGCAGAAGCAGCAGAAGAAGCAGCAGAAGAAGCAGAAGCAGAAGAAGAAGCAGAAGAAAAAGCAGAAGCAGCAGAAGAAGCAGAAGAAGCAGAAGAAGCAGCAGAAGAAGCAGAAGAAGCAGCAGAAGAAGCAGCAGAAGAAGCAGAAGAAGAAGCAGAAGCAGAAACAGTAGCAGAAGCAGAAGAAGCAGCAAAGAAGCAGAAGAAAAGAAGCACAAGCAGCAGAAGCAGCACAGCAGCAGCAGCAGAAGAAGAAGAAGAAGAAGAAGAAAAGGAAGAGGAGGAAGAAGAAGAGGAAGAGGAAGAGGAGGAGGAAGAAGAGGAGGAGGAGGAAGAGGAGGAGGAAGAGGAAGGGGAAGAGGAGAAGAGGGGAAGGGGAAGGGGAAGAAGACCAGAAAGTCTTCAGAGGAAAGCATGGTACATACCATTAATCAGGTAATCACAGCTAACATTACCAATATAAGACAAGCAACACCGTACACCACAGGACATGTACTGGGGACACAACATCACTTAACCTGAAACTCATTACAGGGAAATATCTGACAAATGCAGACCCAGGGACATTTTACTCTCAATGAATGTACCTGTACCCTTCCAAACAATCAAGGTCAAGAAATACAAACAAAGGCTGAAGGGTTGTTTCAGATTAAAGGGCACTAAAGAGCCATGGCAGCTAAGTGCATTTGGGGATTTCTTCTGGACAGGGAGAAAAAATAAAGCTTAGAATATTCTTGGAACAATTGTTGAACTGTGACTATGTTCTTTAGATTAAATATTATACAGTATTGTATTGGTGTTAAATTTTCTTATTTTGATTACTACTGTGGTTTTTAAGAGAATGTTCTTGTTCTTAGACATGCACACAAAAATCTTTAAGGATAAATGAGCATAATGTCTACAACTTTCTCTCAAATAGTTGAAAGAAATACACACATATATAAAATATGTAGAGAAACAGTAATAAAGTGAATGGGGCAAAATACCAACAACTGATGAATCTAGGCCCAAGGTTCCTTGTATTATTCTTGCACATTTCCCCCTGTATGTTTGAAATTATATCAAAAGACAAAGTTCTAACTGAAACAAATTCAGAAAAGGAAATAGCTGATCACCTTTAATGCTACTATTCCAAAAAGATTCCTACATTCATTTTTCCATATGGCTCCTTTAAGTCCTTGTTTCTGGGTAGGCACGCAGTTGTAATCATTGCATAAAAGCAATTCCTACTGCTAACTTTTAACTGCTTACATCACTTAGGACTTTCAGATGGCATCTACTGGGTTAAATGTTCAAGCTTAGTTTCCAATTTTAAAAATTGGAACAACCCAACTATCCAAATCCTCAATTGAGGAATGAATAAACAAACTGCAGTAAATCCACACAATAGAATGCTACTGTGCAATAAAAAGGAACAAATTACTGATACTATACACAATAAAGTGGATGCCTCTCAAATGCTTTATGCTAAGTGAAAGAATTCAAAGGCTTTTTTATTTTACTCACATGACATCCATGAAAAGGGAAAACTATGGGGAGCAGAAAACAGATCAGTGATGGCCAGATGTGAAAGGGTAGGAGGAACATTTGACTAGAGAAATGTACAAAGAATTGGGGAAGGGGTGATAGAACTGTTCTATACCTTGACTTTGGTGGTAGTTATATAACTATACAGGACATGTATGTCAAAACTTGCAGATATATACCCAAAAGGTAAATTTTACTGTATGTAAATTAAACCTTACATTTTAAAAAAGAAATATATAACAAAGTCAAGTTTTAGAAATAATTTTCCTTTAACCCAGTACAGAATGCAAACTTACTCTCTGTGTTATAAAAGCTTTTACTTATATAAAAAGATCTGGATGTTTTAATTCAAGGTCAATACTTATGTTCAACACTGACCTAAATTAAAGAAAAGTTTAACTGTAAGTCAAATACAGTTGTCACAGTTCTTAATTATGACCTCTTCTCTTTATTTTCTCAACCCTGCTGCAGCACTAAACACGTCTCCACTCTATGACAACATAAGCATTCCAGGTCTCTGTTCTCTCCTCCATGGAACTCAAAGAAACATCAGATTGATATAGTGGACACATAACCACATGATCTTGGATAAACCCAAATTCTACAAGATAAATTCCTAACACCTGAGCATAGCATTTGAAGTGTTCTGAAACCAAGCTGTGCTGTTACTATTACCCACACAGTACCAACTCTGCCCTGCCACTCAGGCCCACATGAAATAATCTACCCCCACCCACATAGCACCACTTGCCAAACTTGGTTTGTTTTTTTTTTATTTTCTGGAATGATTTTATGTAACAGTATTTGTGTGTGTGAGTTCCATGTTTACTTTTTAAAATTTTTATTCACACATATTTGCAGTACATAATGATTACATTCCTTGCGGGGAGTTGGTACATGTACACAACACATCTTAATGTTTTTTTCATCGCCTTCCCCTAAATGTCTATACTTAGATACAGGCCTGGACTGCCCTTTCCCCTACCCTTCTATTGGACACATCTAGTGATCCTAGTTCAAACTTTACCTTTTTTTTATTTTCATTTTTCAGTACTGCGACATTGAACCAGGGAATCGTGAGCCACATCCCCAGCCCTTTTTTATTTTATTTTGAGACAGTCATGCCCAGGTTGACCCAGAACTTATATCTTTCGGTCTCAGCCTCCTAGCTAGGTGAAATTATAGGTGTGCACCACAACACTCAGACCAAACGTACCTTCCTCTAAGCTTCTACAGCACTTGAAAAAATTATGTCTCCCCTCCCCACATATTTAAAGGACTATACCCAGGTGCCTGAGCATGCAGCAGTTGCTCTATAAAAGCTAGCTAATTGAGTAAGTAAGCAAATCAGCTTATATGCCACAGGTAGCTTATCATTATTTCGCTTGCAGCATCAGAGTTAAAATATTCCCAATTTTGGCTTTTAGAGGGATGTTTCATCACTAAACCTATCTATCATATCTGGACTATGTATTTTAAGTCAAACTCCTTTCAGTCATCAATATGTCACCTGGATTTTTTGTTTTCAAGTTTCTGTTTTTCTAGAAATATCCTGCCTGGGTAATGTGAACAACTCTCTCTCCCAATGATTTAGTCTCCTGAAAATAACAGAATGATGAGAATTCCACATTTAAAATAGAATTTGTTGCCCACAGTTCATAACCCTGAGAAAGTTATACAAATTATGCTGGTTATGGTGGTTCTTTGTAGTTTAGTTTTTACTAAGAGTTTTTGACTCCAAGTATGCACTGGATGGAATGTCAGAGTCAGTACAGAATCAGTGAATCAGATTTAGTAGCAAATTTAAGATTCAGTGTCTTTCATCTGATTCAGTGGAATAAACATTTGCTCACTACGGGAGACATCCCATAGGCAGAAGAATTCAGTCTTAGGCCTCAAATATTCCATATAATAGTTACTAAGACAAGCTACATTACAACACAACCAAACCAAAATTGCAGTAAGACCCAAGAACTGTGGATATTTAAAAGGAGATGATACCTGAGATGGGTCTAAAAGAAAAAAACTTTTGCAAAAAAAAAAAACCCTAGAAAGATAAGAAAAAAGACAGAAGAGATCCAAGAGCTTGCAAAATGTAAGAATATAAGGTATGCTATAAAAGAAGGGCATCTCATATCCCTGGTGGACAAATAGTATGAGTAAATAACTAAATACTAAAATTTCAGGAGATAAAGGGGAGCCAATTAGTGTTAAAAGCTAAGGCACAGCTAAAAAGAATAAGGAGTGAAAACATGGACATCCGACCTCATTCAAAGCAGCTTTACCTGACGTGAGGGGTGAGGTAAGAAACTAGACTGAGGTATTCCAGCAAAAGTAGCCCCTCAAAAAGGCTCATCATGAAAGAGAATAATTAAAGCAAGGAGAAAAGTACAGATTTTTTAAAAGAATAGTTTGCTGACAGAAAGAAAAAAGTTGGTAAAGGAGGAAAGATTCAAAAGCGGGTACATATAATGTATGGAATAAAATTAGACAATGGTTGGAAACACAAGCATGAGAAGGAGAAAACTGGGCCTTGAAAATGATGGGTATTTTTTTCCTCTGGGAAGAAACAGCCCTTCTCAGAAAGGTGACAAGGAAGTTGCAAGATTCTACCAGGGTGGGACAGAAGGTGCCTTCAGCCTGGACGAGGGCAGGCATTTGAAGGAGAGGAGGAAAGTCACCAAGAGACAAAAAGAATTTTGGCAGCAACACGGCTTGGCCAGATTTAGGACACACATTTGCAAAGGCCCAATGCCATACGTATTTGGTGGCTTTCTCTAAACCACCCCACAAGCCTGAGAAGCCAGCTGTGGGAAAGGAAACCAAAAAGTGACTGCCTAAATCCCAGGAGCAGCCAGGGTTGAGCCCAGTCACCAGCCGCTTGGGCTTAAGGCAAAGAATTCTCTTGATCACACTGCCTCCTCTGGAGGGAACAAAAGTCCCGAAGGCCGGTTAAGTTTAAAAGCCGGTGGCTAGCTCTAAAGCCGCGTGATTGAAGCTATGTAATGACATGCTTTCCCTTGAATACCAAGACAATAACATTACCACGTTTTACGTGGAAAGCATCAACCGTGAAAAGGCGTAAGGATGGACTGAAACCCAGAACGTCACTTACCTGGCACCTTCCGGAAAGCCCATCCTGTACAGTGTCACCACCGCCGCCCCACCGAGGCCTAGGTTGTGCTGCAGTGCCACCTTCGCACCGGGAACTTGCCTCTTTCCGGCTTCCCCTCTCAGCTGCCAGCAGAGTTCGGCACACTGAGCCAGACCTGGCGAATCGAACACAGAGCAGGCGCACCGCGGGATTAGGAAGCAGCCTCCGCCAGCTTTCCAGAGCCGGCAAAGGGCTAGCAACTAATCGTGACATTTAATTAAAGCATTTGATTAAGTCTGGACTCTGTTTGCCTCAGTAACTTCTCTTAAGGCTCGAAAAGGTTTTGCTGGTAGTTTCTCCCCTCCTAAGGAATCTCTGTATTTAGACAATATCCAGGCTTGAGAAATTTTCTTTATACCAGTCAACCTGTCATTTTCTAGCATGTTGAAAACGAAAACACTTAAATGTACAATTCACAAGCCTAGGAAAAACAGCATACAAATAACTAATTTTACCATTTTAAATGTATCAGAAGAAAACAATCTAGGATTTAGGAGATCATTTTCTCTAAAATACCTGGCTGGTAAGAAGAATTTTCCCTATTATTTTCCCCAAGTAGTTCCCAACAAGTATGAATTGTTCTCCAGAAGTAGTCTCAGCTATTGCAAGAAAACCTCTGGATTCACAAGAATCTGAATTCTGTCCCCTGGAAAATAAGATCAAAGATTTTTAGAGCTCGCGGGAATTTAATGATATAAACACAGAAACAAAGTTTAAATAATCTGTGGATAATACATAATTAGCAAACTAATTCCAGAGTTAAAATTAGAACCTGTGTCTCAAGATTTTAAATTAGTCCATCAGACCAGTTCTCAAGATAGCTGAGTTAAGAATGTTCTACCAAGTCACACTGGTCTCCCTGTCCTGTGCAGGTCTACCCATTGTGTTTTCTTCCATCCACATCCCCAGTCACAACTTCTGTTCCCTGAGTATCTGTGACAGTTTCCTATACAAACACCAACCTCTTCAAGAAATTGCTACTCTTCATTTCCAAGCAGTGTGCACATATTTAAAGAACATATCTTAAACACTGTTTTAAAAACTAACTCTACACATTTAAATTTTTTTTTGAATTTTGAACATTCTGGAAATTAATGAGGAAGGTCAAACTGAAATGATTCAATTATGCTCAAACTGTGGGGCAATCAATTTAATTAGAAATCTGCCTTATAAGAAGCCTAAACATTTAATGGAATATGTAAGACACAAAGTATTCAAATTGGCCTTACCCACAGAGATGGGGAAATACTGATAGCTGCCCTTACAAAGAATAAATCTATGTGGTTTACAACTATTTGAGAAAATATTCAATCTCATCATTGATCAAATCAAACAGAAAGATACTATTTAACAGATTCAATTGGTAAGGTGTTTAAAAATGGGAAAAATCAAAGTTGAAGAAACTATGGGGTTAGAGACCTCCATACAGTACTGGTGAAAGTTTAAGTGAGCACCTCTTAGAGAAGAAACTCAGAAATTGGCACCATTTTACACAGAAACTATCTGTTTACAGTGTCACACTGTTATAACAACAAAAAATTAGATAATCTAAAAGAGAAATACTTGGGGAATGGTTATATAAATCATGACCACCCACATATAAAAAGAAAAAAAGAAACCATTTTCCCTCTCTGCTCAATACACTCACTGCACACTTTTGTGACAAGATCATGGGGGAGACCATTCCCCTATACACCAGGCAATTCTCCAGTGGACACCAACCGGGTATCCCAAAACTCAATTCTCTTCTTAGACTATCTATCTGAGAAAGTGGCTGCAAACCTGAGTCCCACAACTTCCTCCTTGGGCTAATTTGAGAGGATCGCTCTCAGAACTTGGAAAGACACATTTGCCACTTTATTACAAGGGACAGAGAAGAAGAGGCACATAGAGTAAGATCTAGAAAGATCCTGAGCACAGAGCTTCTACATGCTACCCTGCTGTCAGGTGTATGCAGTCACCAACCAGGAAGCTCACCAAATCTCATGGTCAGAAAGTTTTTATAAATCTTGATCTCTAGTCCCCTCCCCTCTTCTCCTGGAGGCTGGTGGGTGGAGCTGTGAGTTCCAGCCTGCTAATGTATCCTCCCACCCCCGCTGAAAATAATACCTACCTGGAAAATAAGCCCTAGCATGATTTTTCAGAGTGCTCCTAATATAACCCCTAACCCCAAAATCAACCTCAGTTAAGATCACCAGACAAACAGATGTATTTTAGTACATCCATTGCAACACACTGAGGTCCACACCGGGGCTCTGTCTCTGCCAGGTCCCTTGAGGACAGACCATGGCAAAGGGGCACAAAGCTGCAGAGCAGGAGTCCTATGTGTTCCCCATCCCTGCAATTCTTCAGCTGTGGGGGACTCCAAGTTTCCTCACCAGCGTCACCCCCAGCCTGTGGGGTAGAGAAGTATTGCTCATCTGCGTATCTGCAGCACCCACTGCAGGGACCAGGCCCCCCTGAAAACACAGTGCACATTGTTGATGCAACAAGTCACTCATCAGACAGGTATTTGGAGTACCTACCACATTTCCCAGAAAGTAAGACCTAACTAGAAGATAAGCCCTAGCATGATTTTCAGGATGCTTGTAATATGAGCCCTACCCCAAATATAAGCCCCAGTTAAGAGCATCAGCCAGATGAACACATTGAGTATGTCTGTTGCAACATGTGATGGACGTACTGAATTATAAAATAATTATAAAGTAATGTCATAAGTAAATGACATTAACATCAATACTTAAATTACAATATAAATTATAATTATTTATAAATGCCCAAGCAGGCATCTTGAATGAGAGATAAACGCCTTTGTAAACAGATGAACTCGAGACTTGCTCTAATACCAAATGACCAATCAGAGTACAGACACAACACAGGAATAATTTATGCACTTGATAACTAACAGACGTGGTTGTATCTAATATTAATCTTCATAATTCGATACATCCTGTGTTGTAATGGATGTGCTTAATGCACTTATGTGAAATAAAGAAATATTTTCTGAATTTTGGTGCCTGCAATTTTTCATCACTTTTGTGTGGCTCACTATTCTTAAATGTCATCATTTTTGCTGTCACTCCTGTCTTGTAAGTCTTCAGTTAACCCTTGATTGAATGGAAACTTTGTGAAGCGCAGTACACAAGAGGTTGTGATGTGGGTGAAGAATTCGTGGGATAAAATCACTGACGGCTGTGTTGCCAATGCACTGCGAGCGGCTACATAGACAAGAAGTGCTCATTTAAGGACAGCTCTATATCTGAACATGAGCGACTGGGGCCAATCGTTCTACACGAAATGAAGTTGCAAGAAATTCAGGCTAGAGTTTGGAATCTGGAGAGTTATGATAACATTCTACCAGAAGATGACAGGACTGTGTTTGGATAAAAGTAGATTTTTGTACATAAATAAATGTAGATTTTTGTATATAAATAATATAGATTGTTGTACATGAAAACGTAAAACAACCCCTGAAAATAAACCCGATTGTGTCTTAAAGCAAAAATCAATATAAGACCATGTCTTATTTTCAGGAAAATAAGATAATCCTCTAGTCACTTGGTCCTTCTGGTGATCAAGCCCATCTTGAGGCTACCTAGGGATCCCACTTTAAGTCACTGCTTTACCATAAATTCAGGTGTGATGGAAAGGACTTGTTATGAATAACAATTGATACTCCCATCACACAGGAAATTCAGAGGATTTGATAGATTATGTATAAGAACAAATACTATAACAAAAGATGGTCCTATCACCATTACCACACAGAAAATTACAAGGTATTTAGAAAGTCTGTGTGTCAGGTACCAGATGAAGATCAAAAAAACATGTATTTCTTACTATATGACATATGATAAATCACGTTGTTCCCATTTAAAATGATGCTTACAAGGTTTGTAACAATATAGGTATATGCTTATAAATTTTAGTAAAAAAAAAAGGTTTTAATTGGATATATTCACTTACCCATCCATCCAACAAATATTTACTGAATGCTTATCATATGCCATCTTGTGCATAAGACTCAGAAGAACCAGCAATCACGTTTTCCTTGTGAAGTTGATGGTCTGAGATATAAAGATGCTGGCATTTCAAATATGGCCTGATAACGCTGCCTCAGGCATCAACTCCAAAAGCCCAGAGGAGGAATATCTAATGGCTTAAAAGTTCAAGGAGGACTTGGGGATTTAATTCAAGTGGTAGAGTGCTTGTCTAGCAAGCACAAGGCCCTGAGTTCGATCTCCAGCAGCAACCCTCCCAAAAAAAAGTTCAAGGAGACACTCAGATCAATGAAAATCTAAACTGAGGCCCTATGAATAGAGAGGAGATGGTCAGGGACAAAAGGAGAAAAGAATGTGTCTTGAAGAGGGTGAGCATCTGCAAAGAAGGAACATGGCCTGCTTAAGGAAGAGAAAGTTAAGTGAGTTAGGCTAGAGCAGAGCGCTCAGGACATCCAATATGGGAGGAGGAAAGAAAAAGAAAGAGAAAGGAGTGGGTGGAATATGAATGAATATACTGGAAGCACTTCCAGATTTCACAATAATTCTAATCACACCTGATACTTCAGAGTATGTGGTGCAGAGAAGAGAGAGGGAATAAAGATTCATGCTATCAATTTATTTTATCTATTTGCTTTTGAAAAATGATTAATTGTCAGTGAGAAAACACTGATTATATGAGCTTCTAGTTTTCTACTTTTGGATTAAACAGGGGTTCCTTGTATTTCTAGAATCTAGATCTGAATTAACCTCAAAAATCTACTTGCCAAGAAAGTATGAAAAACAGTTAGGAAAACATAAACTATTTCAGCAAATTAAAGAATTTTCCCTTCCTTGGATAACTTCTACCATTAAGTTGAAAACCATTATCCCCCTGCTTAGAAAAAATAAACTATCAAAGATGAACATGATATGCTTATAAATAAATTGTGGATGAATACAGGAATGGGCATCATGTTCAAGTAGTGTAGTCAACTAGTACTGCACCCTTCTAGTCTCTTATGAAGGGAAAAATTTTCTTTTAAACCTGATTGCTACATTTTACCATCATGTGCTTGTGTGTGTGTGTGTGTGTGTGTGTGTGTGTGTGTTACTGGGGATTGAACCCAAGGGTGCTCTACCACTGAGCTACATTTCTAGTCCTTTTTTTATTTGGAGACAGGCTCTCCCTAAGTTGCCCAGACTGGCTTCAAACTTGTGATCCACTTGTCTCAGCCTTTCAAGTATCTGGGATTACAGGCATATGCCACTATGCTTAGCTCTTTACTATATTCTTGCCGCAAAAATTTCCTAACAGAATATTGCTCAATCTTCTTATATAAAAATAGTTGGCCTAGTCTCAACTATATAGATCAGTATACCTAGTCTGGTTCCTTCTGAAAATAACCACATATCTTCCAGAGTATCCTTTCATGGCTCTTTCCAATATTTATGTCTGTACTGTTGGTAAATTTTTCATTATTAGTCTTTGAGGAATAGTATCTGGCGACAAGAAAGCATTTTGAGGGGAAAACTGAAAAATCTTGATGACTTGAGTGATAGTCTGGATACAAACAAGGAGTTATTGAAGAATAAATGTTTACTTGCTACATATTGTGGGTTTGGACATATTTCAAGTAAATCTGACACGTGCTTGCCTAGCATGCACAAGGCCCTGAGTTTGATCCCCAGCAAACACCCACCCCCCGCAAAAAACATGAAGAACTATGTGAAGTCAGTAGTTAGAAATAACTATATTCCATTAGGCGATCAGAGAGCATCGTAGAATTGAGAAAGACCTAAGATTTCATCAAATATAAAGGTATGGCAAATGGGTAATTCCCCTTGGAACATTCTCATCTAGCTGTTAAATATATTTTTAGTGCACAGCCTCTGTGAGAGGCTATGTGTACTCCAAGAAGGTAACAGATTCCACTTTTGAGAAACCATATTAGGAACTTCTTTGAGTCATGCCAAAGTCTACCTTCTCGTGAATTCTTTCCAAGGATCTTTCCCACACCAACAAGGACATTCCCTCCCCCTATGCCACCGTTCAGAGGTTAACAGAGCAATAATGTATTTGACTATTCCTTTACATGTACAAAGTCTTGTCATAGGTACAGGGTAGAGAGACCAGTGAAACACAGATGCTACCTTCATAGGCTCTTGATCAAATAGCGAAGACTTTTCTAAAAGCTTAGAATTATAATATGCACTACAAGCATAAATATCAAAAGCACTATTCCTAAGGTGAGCAAAACTTGAAAGGAACCTTGGAGATGGGCATTTCCACTGGGAAGGGGCCCTAAGGTACAGTGTGGGGTTAGCTCAGTTCAACATTTTGTACCAATGGGGCCTGGCAGTTAGTGCCTTTCTAGTACTGCTCCAAAGTATTTTAGGCACTGATCTTTTTCTGTCATCACGTATTATATACCTACCTTATCAGGTGCTGGAAGCTCACTGATTCTGAATATGGGGTCTATGGATAAATTCATTCAGAATATCATGGAACTTACAACAATAGCATACTACTCTTGGAAATTCTGCCAGTAGGTCTGGGTTGGTCCTAAGACTTTATATATTTTAACTTTCTTCAGGAGCTTCTCAGGCACAGCCAGGTTTGGGGACTAGGGTTAGGAGAAAGAAGATGACTGTTGCCCTCAGAAAGAGGTAGATAATGTAATTATAATTATATGAGTGATTATAATACAAGACAGAGAAGCACAGACCAGAGCTATGAAGAGAAGACAAAGGGAAGGGGGATAACAGGGATGAAGAGTCCCTAAAGACTCCCTGTGTGGCAGGCATTTCACTAACATTTGTTTCTAGGTGGAGTTCAGAAGAGACGCAGAAAGAAGAGCATATTTAAATTCAGCCTTTTTGCTTTTTCCAAACAGTTTAAATTCCTTTTTACTTCTATAGACTCTACCTTTGTTATTTTCTTAGTAATAAAAAAGCAAATACTTAAATAATGATAAGTAAGTGCTGGGCACTGTTCTGAGTTTTCTTCATTAATAAATGCCTTAATTCTCATATTTTTAAGTATTTTATTAAAAAAAAGAAAATAGAGACCTGGATACGTTAAGTAAATTGTCTGAAGCCACAAAGCTAGAAGTGGCAAAGTTAAGATTCTAACCCAGACCATCTATTTCTGGGGACCACAGTATTGTAGTACAGGTACTATTAAGACAGCTAGAAACTTATCCCATTCGAACCTGAACAAGTTAAAATCAGAAAACAGTACCATGAAGCTTTCATTTTAAAGCTAATGCTCCAGAACTGAGTTCCCACCAAAGTGGCACAACAGTCTTTCCATTAAACTAACACCTCTGGCAAAAGAAGACCCTCACATGCAGTTTGGGAAACACTTACTTGACCATTTTCTGATTCTCTCAGTATCCTATTGCAGCTTGTTATCCAAGTAACCAGGGAAAAAAATACTTGAACTACTCAGAGCTGTCATTTTGATACATTTTCCAGTCCGAATTCTTTCTTGGGCCACATTACAGCTACTGGCCACGTGTCAGATTTACTTGAAATATGTCCAAACCCACAATATGTAGCAAGTAACATTTATTCTTCAACAACTCCTTGTCTATATCCAGACTATCACTCAAGAGTTTTCAGTTTTTCCCTCAAAATGCTTTCTTGTCACCAGATACTATTCCTCAAAGACTAATAAGAGGAAAAATTTACCAACAGTACAGACATAAATATTGGAAAGAGCCATGAAAGGATACTCTGGAAGATATGTGTCTCCTTTCAGAATCTTTTAAAAACTGAGTAAATTCTATCTTCCTGGTGTGTTTTGGATTAACTTTTCAGTACCCATGAAGGAATAAATGACCTGCCAAACTGGCAAAATTTTTAACATTTGGTAAGATAATCCAGTGTTGACAATATTGAAGAAAGACAAGCACCCTCTACTCTGTTGTTGGTGATATACATTGATACAATCTTCTTTGAACAAAATTTGGCAATTTCTATCAATTTTTAAATACAGTACGTACTATCCTTTGATACAGCAAATCCACTGTTTATATTTGTAAATGTGTAGAAAGATACAAGGGTGTTTATTGAAACAGGATTGTAATAACAAACTTGACACAACCTACATGTTTATAAATAAGTGAATGACTGGGTAAATTTCTTAAAATTAGAATCCTATATAGGCATTAAAAAGAATAAAGAATATCTGTAAGTGATAATACAGAAAGATTTTAAGATATAAGTGAAAAATCAGTTTATAATTTTTTTTTTTTTTTTTTTGGTGCTGGGGATCGAACTCGGGTCCTTGTGCTTGCAAGGCAAGCACTTTAACCACTGAGCTAAATCCCCAGCCCCTAGTTTATAATTTGATAAATACACACACATTAGAATAGATAAAGATTCAGAAAGGTTATAAACACATATGTATTTGTATAAATGTAATAACTTGTGAAAAATACAAAAGAAATGTTACTGTGATTGACTGAGAAATAAAACCAAGGGTAGGGTTGGGGATTTAGCTCAGTGATACAGCACTAGCCTAGCAAGCACAAGGCTCTAAATTCAATCCCCAGCACCAAAAACAAAACAAAATAAACAAAACAAAACAAAACAAACCCCAAGGATAAAGAGGAAAAGAAAGTGCTAAATATTAAAAATTTGTCATCCAGCTATAATATTAAAAAGCACATGACAAGCCTTTGGAGAACTATTTGGCTGTTTCTCATAAAATCAAAAGTACATATGTCCTATGATCCAGAAGTTCCATTCCTAGTTATTAAACTAAGAGAAATAAAGACATATTTCAGCAAAAAAAGACTTGTACAAAAATATTTATAGCAGTTTCATTCATAACAGTCTCAGCAAGGAAGCAAATCAAACATTTTTCAACAGGAGAATGGATAAATAAGCTGCTATATTTCAACAGTGGAATACTACAAGAAATACTTGGCAAGAAAAAAGAACAAAGTACTGATATGAGAAAACCTTGGATGAACCTTACATTATGCTGAGTGAGAGAAGTCAGACACAAGTGTATATGCACTCACTGTACAATTCCACTACACACAGCCACTGCACAATTCCACTTATATGAAGTTCTAAGATCAGCAAAACTAATCTATAGTGACAAAAGTCAAAGTCTTACCCTGGTAGTGGTGGAGAGTGAGAGAAGAATGTCTGAGGAAGCCAGAGGATTGCTAGAAATAGGATGGAACTTTGCAGTGATGGAAATGTGCTATATCTTGTTTTGGCTGGTAGTTAGCAATGTGTATACAATTGTCAAAGCAAATTATCTATTTCAAGTGTACAATTCAATGGTTTTTAGTATGTTCACAGATATGTACAACCATCACCACAGTCGATTTCAGAGTATTTTTATCACCTCAGAAAGGAATTCCATGACCTCTCCTACTACCTTTATATGTCCCCCAGTGTTCAGAAATCACTAATCTCTGTCTCTATCTCTATGGATTTATTTATTCTGGACATTTTGTTAAAATAGAATCATAAAATATATGGTCTGTTGTGACTGCTTTCTTTCACTTAGCAAAATGTTTTCAAGGTTCACCTATGTTGTAGCATGAATCAGTACTTCATTCCTTTCCTGGCTGAAAAGTATGCCATAGTACAAATACACCACATTTCATTTGTCCACTCATCAGTTGATGAGGGACATCTGGGTTATTTCCACTTTTTAGCTATTATGAATAACAAATATCTAGGCACAATTTTTGTGAGAACTACATATCTTATTGTTAAAAACTATACCTCGGATTTCAGAAAGAACATGAAAAATTATATTGTTACTTTATAGCATTATTTCTGAGTATTTCAGTGACTGGAAGGACAAAAATACCTCAGAATAGCATATTATCTCACAATACATTATAACAAAAACATGCTGTTTCAGAGGAGAAGATAGTTCTATATCAATAAAAACAACAAACTGAATGTCATAATCGTCTCCTGATGAAACAGAGATCTCCTCTGTAGTAAGGAGCTGTCCAAAGGAGAATTAAAAGCACTGTCACACACACCCGGTGACTTCTTAAGGCTTCAGCACCATGCCACAGAAATATTTATTATCATTTGGACTTTTCTATGTCCCATTAGCAACAAGAATGAGTACCAAAGTATGACTTAATTCTTTTTTTAAGTAAAGAAAACAATTTAGTCTATTTACCAAAGGGAGAAATTTAAAAAATAGTATCTGTGTAGCATTGGGCACATATTTACACAGAGATCTGATGCCTTGTGGCTGTTATACTAAAAGGAAAATATTTTTTATACGAATTAAACAATGTTCTTTTCCTGAAGTAGTTATGAATTATTTTCCAAAATATGATGCAAGCAAGAGTTTGCTGGGCAAAAAATACATTAAAAAAAACCCAAAACAAAAAGCTAGTTAAATTATCCATTAGGACTTCCTTCTGGTAAATGATGGAAAAGAATACTAGGAATCATTGTGTTCCTACCGCCTCTGGGGTAATCTGCTAATACTTTACATACAGACATTTTCTCATGGAATCTACAGAACAGCCTTATATAGTAGGGACTACATTTTATTCCCATTTTACACATAAGAAAACTAGGATTAGTTAGCTAAGCTATGTACAGAAAAGAGTTGAAGAAGTTAGGATCAAACTCAAGACTTCATTCACACAGAACACACACCTAAATTCAGGTACATCCCCCCTTTACATCCCTTTTTGTACATACCTACCTTTCCTAAAAGTGTACCTGCACTATTATTGCCATTTTCTCATTTCTGATTTTTTTCCTAAATCTCACATTTCCATGAAAAACATAACTGCTGCAGGATTCACAATGACTTCAAAACAGCCAAATCCAAAGGATTCTTTTACTGTATAATATTTCTGGCTCTTACTTTTCAAATGCTCTCCTCCAATGGCTAACTGAGCTTTCCTTCTCATTCTTAAATGGCTCTTTTTTTTTCCCCACTCTACCTTTGCTATTTACATCCACTAAAACCTAGGAGTTTATTCTTTTTTGCTTGTTTGCTTTTGTTTTTTAAGACAGGGTCTCGCTACGTAGTCCAGGGTGGCCTTGAACTCACTATGTAGCCCAGGCTTGCCTTGAACTCAAAGCAATCCTTCTGCCTCAGCCTCCCAAGTGCTGGCATCACAGGCGTGCACCACTATGCCCGGTTAGCAGTTTATTCTTGATCTCTGTGCTAGATTTCTTTTCGACTCTAGAATTTCTATTTGTTCTTTTGTATAATTTCTGTGTACTAATATTTCCTACTTTGGTAAAACATTTACATACTTTCCTTCAGATTTTTATATATAGTTCCTTTTAGTTTATTAACTATGTTAAAAATAGTTAAGGTCTTCATCTAGTAATCCAATCTTGCAGCTTCCTCAGGGATAGTTTCTTTTTTAATTAATTTTATTGGTATATTTTAGATATACATAATGATCATATTTATTACAGGGAATTTGTACCTGTATATAACATATCTTGATTCTTCTTTTTTCCTCAATCCCTTTCCCTTCAACCCCTCTCCCCACCCCTGCCCTTATTTACAAAAGCTTTGTTTCCATTTTTTTTCTTCTAATCTCTTTTTTTTTTTTTTTCCTTTTCTCTTCCTTTCTTTCCTGGGGATAGTTATATTGACTGCTTTTTCCCCCCTGAGTATGGACCATAATTTCTTTGCATATCTCATAGTTTTCTGTTGCAAATTGGACATTTAAAGAAATATTTTGTGGCTACTATAAAAGTCAATCAGATTATCTCTCTTTTCCACAACTTGTTCCTGTTGCTGTTTATTTAGTGACTTTCCCAAACTAATTCCATAAAGTCTGCATTTTTTGTCATCTATGACCACCTACTGTCACATAAGACCACTGTATTCTTTGCCACATATTACCACATATGTCTATTTGGGAATTTTCTTCTTGGTTAACTTAGTGATCAGCTCCTGACTGGGTATGGCTTTCCTCAAATCTGTAACTAGTCGTCTCCTGGTCTCTTCTGGGGCTCTGTGTCCATGTGTGAGTTCAGATCAAACCTGCCATGTGGTTTACCACCATCACCTTACCTTTTGCCTATGCAGAGCCCAAGGTTAGTTAGAGGTGAGTCCTGGCAGGTCCACATCCTGGCCATGCACAGGGCGTTATGTATACCTTGACCTTCTAGATTTTCCAGAATGTGTTGGATCTTTTCAAAGCCCCTGTGAACATCTCATTCCCTAGCTTTTCCTTTTAAGCCTCTTGGTTAGTTTGCTGTTGGCCCCAGCTGACACCACAGGTAGCTGCACTAAACTGCTGCTGACTGGTTTTGACAGATGCTTCTGGGGGAAACACTCTTTGTGTTGAGTTTTCAGTCAGATTAATAAAGACAAACTTTCAAGTAGAGTTTACCAGGAAACTACCAGGCAGGAAAAATAATGACAGTTCTCTAAAAATGGGGCTTTGAAAAAGCTCAACTCTATTTGGACTCTTTCTGAGCTGGCTAGGCTGCTATCTGCACTGTGAGTGGGTTTTTAGGTCACCATAAAGCCATGATATTAGGATGAGCCAAATGCCACGAAACTTTTGCTGTTTTTACAGAGATTCGGGGCTCTCTGCTGTTGTTTTAAATAAATGAATACAGACTGTGATAATAAATCATTAGATAATTTCCAAAGTTATGAAAATAGTTGATTCTAATTGTTGCCAGTGTCATTGGCACTTTATAAAGAGATTTTCCCAATATTGTTATTTTGCCTCTCTCAGTTATAACACTCTTGCCTCCCTCATTTTTAGATTTCTTTCAAACTATCAGACTGTTTAAAATCAGTACTAGCCATAATATACTGTGAGATTTATAATCAATATGGAAGTAAATAGATGACAATAATAACACAAAAAATAGAAGAGGTGAGCAGAGATAAGGTGTTGTAAAGCCTTTCGTTATCAGTGAGGTGGTATAACACTACTTGAAGGGACACATACTGCATACCTTTGAGCAGCCATTACATTTGGCAGGGGCACAGTGCAGGAGATCGAACTCAGGGCCTTGTACTTGGTAGGCAAGTGCTCTGCCACTTGAGCTAAGTACTCAACCCCAGTTTTTTAAAGTAGTAATTTTAAAAAGATAGAAAATAAAATACTAAAAAATACATCATTAAATTTTTAAATGGCATAAAAAAGAGAAAGAAAAGAACCATGGAGATGAAACAAAAAGAAAACAAATGGCAAGATGGCACATCATATTGCAATTGTATGTGTGGACAACACGGAAAAAAGACAAGACCCACCTGTCTTATCAAAAATAAATCACAAAATTTTAGTGTTCAAAGTTATTTTAAAATTGCACTTTACAAGTTTGTCATTGTACAATTAAGGAATGAAGGGTCAAAGTAATTCATTGATAACTAATAAAACAAGCATATGGACAGTCAGTAACAGAGCCACAGTAGAATTCTTATTTCATAACTTCTAGTCCAGTTGTCTCAAGGGAAAATAATTTCCATGTAATGCTAACCACGCACACAACAACATATAAATAATGTGCCCATTTGAAATGATTCTTATCTAGCAGATCTAGCAAGATTTCTGGAGACACTGTTAGTTATGTAGCTATCTTAGAATAATCAAACCTTTAAAATCAAACTTCTAAAAATACATATTATTGAATTTAGAGTCTTGATTAAAATTTGCATCAATTAATCAAGATTATTGAGCTGTACTGTAGTTAAACAAAAATTAAAAATATGGCTAAAGAGTCATTTAAAGCACCTGCTGGAAAGAAAACGGTGGAGTGGTGATCAGTAGCAAAATTCAGTCTCTCTGAGATCAAGAATCCAAACATTGGAAAACAACAACTTGTTGAAGAAAAAAAGAGAAGGAGATCACTGGGGTCTTAGTTACTTCTTCATTGCAGAAATAAGATACCCAACACCCACAATTTAAAAGAAGAAAGGTTTATTGCAGCTCACAATTTGTAGAGGTTTCAGTTCATAGTTAGCTGGCTCCAAGGCAGGGCTGCATGGCAGAAGAAAAACAGTCCATGGCATGGCAGACAGGAAGCAGTGCAGCTTCCTTCTTCTTTCCTTTTTTTTTTTTTTTTGGTGGTGCTGGGGATCGAACTCAGGGCCTTGTGCTTGCAAGGCAAGCACTCTAATCACTGAGCTAAGTCCCCAGCCCCTTCTTTCCCTTTTTATTCCATCCAGTCTACAAGCCTACTGATGACACCCACACCTAAAGTGAGTCTTCCCTCTTCAATAAATCCATCACCCACACCAAGAACTATGCTAAACCAATCAGTGGACTAATTCAGTACCACATACCCACGATCCAGTATCACACACCCATGATCCAGTTACTCCCAAAAGCCCCACCTATGAGCACATGAGGCTTTGGTTGCATAATCTAGATATAATCCATAACAACTGGGAATCAGGAAGGAACTGACAGAAAAAATTAGGAGCTACAGAGACGTTGGAAAGATGGTTCACAATGCAGAGAAAAGAAAGAAACAATTTAGACAGTCTCCCCAGCTCTTGCAGCTCACAAAGAGTGGAACCAGGCTCCCTAAAAGCAAGACAAGTGCTCAGGGATGGGAGATCTAAGGAGAAATGACAGCAAAGCCCACAGGCTTTGTGAACTTCAAAAATAATGTAGGGTTTTGCTGTAAGGAAACTCCTTCCACACAGTAGGAAACAGCCAGAGAAGAAAAGCATGGGAGCCTGCCATATAATCAGGCACCATCAGTAAGGGGTTGATTATTCAAATCCAGGGCTCAGAACTAAAAACCAACTTCACTTCAGTGCTCCCAGTGTTACCCTCCCATAGTGACTGGGTGAGAGAAAACCATCAGAGACAAACACAGACAGGGAGCAGGCTACAAAGAAATTCCCTGAGAAGTTCAAACTCTGGCTAGGAATGACATGGGCCCCATCCACCATGGTGAAAAGCCAGGCTCAGCTCGAGGTGCACTCAGAAACAGCTGGGTCTGAAAGTGCCTGCAGGCATTAAATACTGCAACCCTTGCTCTACTTCCTATATCCAGCATGGATCTGAGGTCTGACTGCCTTCCCTATCTACCAGTGTAAGCAAGGACTCATCTTGGCATGGACATTGTAACAGACTGGGGTAAATAGAGTAGCCTCTTGAATAGAGAGATCACCTCACAAATGTATAGGCCATAAGGCTAGGTGGAGAAAACTGAGACCTGCTGGACTCCAAAACTGCAGATTTTAGAAGAAAACCACTCATTCAAAAGAAATGAAGTATTTCCATGATGAAGAGCACCTCAAGAAACTCATGACCACTTGCTGGGCATGGCAGCACATGCCTGTAATCTCAGCACTTGGGAGGCTGAGGCAGGAGGATTGTAGTGAGTCTGAGGCCAGCCTGGACAACATAGTCAGTTTGACAGCAGCCTAAACTACATAGCAAGATCCTCTCTCTCTCTCTTTCTCTCTCTTTCGTGAACACACACACACATACACACAGAAAAAGAAATTCATAATCACCAAATGAGGAGTACAAAAAATTCTCAAAGATAACCTCGAAATAGACAGTGAAAGCAACGATGCCAAATAAATGTAATAGAATGAATACACTTGTCAGGGTGAGCTGTTAAGCACAAAAGAGGCCGGAGGTAGGAAATCAGCATCAGGAATAATGCAATGTTAAGAGTAAGTCAATGGCTTTCAGTAATAACTCTCAATGTGAATGGTCTCAATTCCCCAGTCAAAAGACACAGATTGGCAGAATGAATCAATAAACAAAAGCCAATGGTACAAGAAACACATTTAACCCAAAAAGAAATATACAGACTAAAATTAAAAAGATAGAAAACAATATTCCAAAAAAAACTCAAAAAAACCCGAAACAAAAAATGACAAATATGTGAATCAATGAAACAATCTATTTTGTTCCATTGGATGCAGAAACACTGCAAGCACATTCAGCTACCTGATCTTTGACAAAGGGATCAAAAACTTATGCTGGAGGGGTTTGGGATTTAGCTCAGTGGTAGCACACTTGCCTAGCAAGCACAAAGTCCTGAGTTCAATCCCCAGCGCCCACACTCAAAAAAAAAAAAAACTTATGCTGGAGGAAAGTTAGCTTCTTTAACAAGTGGTATTAGGAAAACTGGCAATCCACATGCAGAAGACTGAAGCTAGACCAATGTCTCTCACCACTTACTAAACTAAAATCAAAATGGATCAAAGAAATAAATGGTAAAACAGAAACAAGCTGCTGGAAGAAAAAATAGATACAACTCTTTTTGTTCTAAGTTTTTTGAAACAAGGTCTTTTGCTATATGGTTCAGACTGGTCTTGGAGTCACTATGTAACCAGACTAGCCTGGAACTTCTAGTGATCCTCTTCCCTCAGCCTCCTGAGTGCTGGGATTATAGCCATGTACCACCATGCCCGGCTCCAAAATAGATACAACTCTTGAAGACACAGGCACAGGCAAGAACTTTCTGAACAGAACCCTAATCACACAAGAGATAACACTAAGAATCAACAAATGGGATCATATCAAATTAAAAAGCTTCTGCACAGGAAAGGAACTAACAGAGCAGAGAGACAACCTACAGAATGGAAAAGCAATTTTCCCATCTATTCTTCAGACAGAGGATTAATATTGAGGATATTTAAAGAACTCAAAAAAATAGAACCCCTAAAAGACCCAATCAAAAAGAGTTAAGGTCATCATATTCCAGTGATACATGCATACCTATGTTTATAGCAGCATAATTCACAATATCTAAATCTTAGAAGAGGCCTGTATGTCCATCAACAGAAGAATGGAGAAATAAAATGTTATATTTATATACAACAGAGTATTACTATGTCATAAAGAAGAATAAACTGGAATCATTTTTGGAAAAATGGGTACACCCTGAGACCTTAATGTTAAGTGAAATAAATCAGACACACAAGCTTAAATAATGCATGATTTCTCTTATATGAGAAACCCAAAATATAAATAAAGAGCAAAGTAAAAGATAATAGGAAATAAAGAAGGGGGGAAGGAAGGGTAGGGGAAAAATGCAACTGGGAGGTAAAGGAGAAGGGGGCATAAAAAATTAAGATGTATTATATACATGTACCAGCTCCTCATTATGTACTGCAAACATGTAATAATAATTTAAAAAGGGCTAGCTAGTAAGTTCAGAGAACAGAAACTTACATTCAAAGCAAGGACTAAACCACATTTACGGGGAATGACAAAAGCTTATGAAATCTGTGAATAGTATTACCTGTAGCTCCCAGTGGGTGTCCCTTGGAAAGCAATCCACCACTAGGATTTATGACCCATTTTCCTCCATAAGTATTATCTCCTCTATCAACCAGAGCTCCACCCTGTCCTGTAGGAGGAAAAGTAATATTCACAAGTATTAAAAATAATACTGGAACAAATGGCATGTTTTAAAAATGTTTTCCAGATAGCCAAGAATTTCTACTTCATAAGCTTGAGGTTAAACTATATAAACATACAGAAAATAATTAGAACAAGATCTGATATATGTAAGTACTCCTTGTATATCATCACCACCACCACTATCATTGTTGGGAGCACCTACCTCTTATTACTTTATCAGAAGTATCACCTAGAAAGATTTTGTATATAATGCATGTACTTTGATTTACAAAGTACAGATTTGTTTTTGTTTTTTTGGAACAGAGATGGGACCCAAAAGTGTTCTTCCAATGAATTACAGCCCCAGCCCATTCAATCATTCATTTATTTATCTACTTGTTATTTATTTCTGAGACAGGGTCTCATTAAGTTGCCAAGGCTGGGCTCAAACTTACAACCCTCCTGCCTAGGGCCTCTCTAAAGGCTAGGATTTTAGGATCACTACCCCAGTTTAGAGTAAACATTTCTTAACAGCTTAACAACAATTTGGCATAAGCACTTCTGAAAGTTAAGTAATAAGTATTGGGCAATAAAGGCTGGTCTTTTCAGATAGATCCTACATTTTAAAAGCTCCTACTTGTTTCTACAAGCTTTCTGCCTTCCAAAATTGCTCCAAATACAATAACATTCAAGAGCCAGAAGAAAAGACCTGAAAAGGATACAATGTCATGTAATACTATAACTGAAATAATTATAGGAGCTTTAAAATTCCTGATTTTCCCAAATGTATTAATTTCTGTCCATTTTCAATTATACTGTTGTAAGGTATGCAAATAGTTTTATTTTACAGGGAAAAGCAAGAGCACTTTCATAAAATTAAGGGAAATGGCTAAAAACACTGAAAAGTGAGAGAAGGGGTTGGGGATTTGGCTCAGTGGTTAGAGTGTTTGCCTAGCAAGCGCAAGGCCCTCAGTTCGATCCCTGGCACCCCCCCAAAAGAAAAAAAAAACAGTGAGAGGAAAAAAATTACTTTATATGCCAGGCAGTTTAAAAATTCCTGCCAATGTCCCGGTCACTACTTCAAGTGGTTAAGAAGTAAATAAATTTAAAAAAAAAAGAAGTAAATCAAAGTACATGCATTATATAAAAAATCTTTCTAGGTGATACTTCTGATAAAGTAATAAGAGGTAGGTGCTCCCAACAATGATAGTGGTGGTGGTGATGATATACAAGGAGTACTTACATATATCAGATCTTGTTCTAATTATTTTCTGTATGTTTATATAGTTTAACCTCAAGCTTATGAAGTAGGTGCTATCATTCCCATTTTCCAGATGAGGAAATAGCCAAGGCAAGAATAAAAGATAAAAAAACAAAAGCATTCCTCTATCGGTAAAATGAAATACACTCATCACAAAATTTAGATGACACTCCTAAGTTGGCTTTAAATCTAGGCCGTAGATTTAAAAATGCACACACACACACACACACACACACACACACACAGAGCTAAGGCATTCTCTTTTTTTATTTTTTTGGTTTGTTTTCAACAGAGCCTACTACAAGGCTCCAGTGATCAAATGTATTCTACTAATTATTCCTGCTTTCAAAACTGCTAAATATCATTACTGAACCAAGTCAAAGCAGACAAAATACAAACTATCCCTAAGAAGAGAAACCTTTATTACACATTTTTTTCCAAAATATACACAAACCTGTCAGGTAGTAAAAGATTATTAAAAGATTCCTGAGGAATGTTATCTTGAACTTACCAACTAACAATGATCCAGAGATGAAAGTACTGTAAATGACCATCTATCTACCACAGACACCGCAGACAGGAAAATAAAGGAGCACACTTTTGGAAAGCAATTATTACGTCCATTATGTGCCAAAACATAACATAATAATTGCTTCAATAGTGAATGAAAGTATGGATTCAATAGTGAATGAAAAAGACAAAAATCCTTGCTTTTATGGTATTTAATTTATTGTGGAAAGAGGGGTAAGGAAGAGATAGCCAATACATAAGTAAAATAATAACATGTAGAGTGATGGTAAGTGCCAAGAAAAAAAGACAGAAAAGAGAGTTCAGAAAGTGATAGGATAAGGACGATGGGAATGAGGCATTTACAGAGGTTTCCATTAATGAAGGAGACATCAGCCAAAAACTTACGGGCAGCAACAAACAAATCAAAGGCCCTGGGGGTGGAGCAACCTAGAGAGCTTGCAAAAGGAAGCTAATGTAGCTACAAGAGAACTGAATCACAGCGAAGTAGAAGAGATCAGAGAGATGGGAATGGGGAGTAAAGAAATCACATTTGGCTTTATTCCTCTGAGTCAGATGAGAAACTATTGTTTTGTTTTGTTTCTGAGACAGGGTCTTGATTTGTAGCCCAGGCTGGCCTCAAACTCACAGTAATCCTCCTGCCTCAGCCTCCCAAGTACTGGGATTACAGGTGTGTACCACCATACCCGGCAACTACAGGGTTTTGAACAGAAAAGTGATATTGGGCTGCTGCTACATGCTGCTACCAGGATCATTTGGCTTCAGTCTAGTGAAGAGACTGCAAGAAGACAAGACAAATGCAGGGACCAGCTGTGAGACTATTACAATTATTTACACTAAGAAACAATGCTAGTAGTAATCAAAAAAAAAGTGACACAGTATGGTCATACTCTGGGTTTATTTTGAGGGCAAAGTCCATAGCCAGCAGGACTCAAAGATGGATTTAATGGGGGCTGTGAGAGATAGGACTCAAGAATGATACTACAATTTCCAGTTTGATCACTTTGAGGATGGGAAAGATTGAGGGAGGAAGAAATTCGGGAAATATCAGGAATTCACTTCTGAATAGAGGTGTGAGAGGCTGATGAGACATCAAAAGTGAAGAAAATCTGAAAAGTAGATAGCTGGATACCTAAAGCAGTGAGTGCTAGGAATATAAAACTGAAATCATAATCATATATGTGATATTTAATACTGAAAGTAGGTTCCAGTTTGGCATGTGTTCCTTAGTGTACTTCTCCCTCACTGATTACAACTAAAAACACTGCATAAAATACTAAAAACAATTCTGAAGACTCTGAAAAATAAAAATTGGAATTATATGGGGAATGAAAATTTGACGAAGTCACTGCACAAAGGGCAAGTTCCCAGTTACATTTCTCAGGCTCTGTCTCTTAACAGTTTCGTCCCACAGTGAGCACAGTCCTGGAGCAGCACAGGGAGCACAGACACTAATAGAAACCCCGTCTTCCAACCAAATGCACCAGGCTGAGAAATCCTTGCAGGCTAGAGACTAAGGGAAGAAGGCCATGGTGGGCAGAGCCAGAGATGAGGGCCCCTAATTCTAGGCATGAACCTATTTGAGTCTCAGGCTCACTCCTGAGTGAAGTATACATAGGATGGACCCAAACCAGCATAGCTTAAAGAATGAAATAACGACTTTAGCCACCACCCTCAGAAGACAAAGCGGAACTTGTCAAACAAATTGGGTTGACTTCTTGCTAAGACAAAAACATCAACTTCTTCTACAGTATCTATACAACATAACATTCACCCTGACCAAACTACAGTCTAAAATGGATATATGAAGAATCAGAAAAATGCAAACAAATCTCAAAGGAGCATATCATCAATAGGTGCAAAAGTTGAGAAATCCCGGATTACAGAATTATCAAAGACTTTAACATAGACAGTAGAACTACAAGGGAAAAAGCCACACTAGAAACAAATACAAAGATACAAGTCATAAGCAGAGAAAAAGGAACTATAAAATGAACCAAATGGAAATTTTAGAACTGAAAAATAAAATATTTGAAATAAAAAAATCAGTACAGGGCTGGGAATGTAGCTCAATGGGAGAGCACTTACCTAGTATGCATGACCCCTGGGTTCGACCCCAGTACTGTAAGAGCAAACATACAAAAACTCACTGGAAGGGCTCAAGAGCAGAAAGGGACTAAACAAGGAGTCAGTGAGTTTAAAAAGATATCAATATAAACTACTTAATCTGAAAAACAGGGAGAAAAAGATTTAAAAACAAACAGATCTGCATGGCCCCAAGTTTAATCTCCAGAACCTCCTACACACACACACACACACACACACACACACACACACACACACACACACAGAGCAAGTTTCGGGTACCTGTGGGATAATCTCCAAAGGTCTACTCTAACATATGCATCATTCTAATTCCAGAGGTGAGGAAGAAAGTTAAGGCAGAACAATTAGGAACAATAATTTGAATGATCACAGACTCACTAGAAATCATAGATGCCAGAAGACTGAAACAGCAAGCTTTGAGTGCTAAAACACCTATCAAGTCAGAATTCTATGTCCAGCAAAAATTTCCTTTAGGATTTCAAAGCATTCTCAAATGAAAGAAAACTAAGAGAATTTATCTCCAAGAGACTTGCTCTTTACAAAATGCTAAAAGAAGTACATTAGGTTAAAGGAAATAATTAAGAGAGAAAACTTTAGTCTCTTTTAAAAAAGCAAACAGAAATGATAATCTGCATAAGTACAAAAGAATTTAAGTCTTTAAAAATATGTATGACTGTTGAAAGCAAAATTTCAATATAAATAGATGCAAAACATTTGCCAGTTATAAGGTCAGAGTGGAAAGGAAGGGAGTCAGTAAATGTACTCAAATGGTTGCAAGGTTTCTCCATTTCATGTGAAGTGGCACAATATTAACTCAAAAGAGACTGTGAAGGCAAAGCATACACACTATAGACCTTATAGCTGTGTCCTCAACTAGGAGAGATTTTGCCTCCAAGAGACTTTTCACAGTGTCTAGAGACATTTTTGGTTATCACAACTGTGAGGGAAGGTACCTTTGCCATTTAGTGGGTAACAAGTCAAGAATACTGCTGGATTTTCTGAAGTCCGCATGCCTTATCATAAGAATAACAGAGCCCAATATCCTATAGCAACCACCAGAGAGAGAGAGACAGAGAGACAGAGAGACAGAGAGGATGAAAACACAAAGAGTTATAGTTTAAAAAAACCCAACAGATACATTAAAATGGTATACTGAAAATACTCAAGTAATAAAAAAGAAGGCAGGGGAAAAAAAGAAGAAAAAGCAGATGGGGGCAGGCATGGTGGTACACACTTGTAATCCCAGCACTTGGGAGGCTGAGGCAAGAGGATCATGAGGCGTTCCAGGCCAGCCGGGGCTATAGAGTGAGTTCAAGGCCAGGCTGAACTACACAGCAAGACCCTGTCTCAAACAAACTAAAAAAAAAAAAGGAAGGGGGCAAAAATCCAAACAGACACTTGACAAAAGAAGACATATGAGTGACCAACAAGTACAGGAAAAGATGCTCAATACCATTAATCATCAGTTATATGTAAATTAAAACTAAAGCATTAAAACCAAATACCACTATATACTCTTAGGTTTGGCTGAAATATTAAAAACAGACTATATCAAGTGTTTCCAAGGAAATAAAGGAACTAAAATTTTCACACACTGCTGTAGTAAAGGAAAACAATACACTTTAGAAATAAAAGAAAAAAATGTTTCAGATGTCTCCAACCACTTTTTCCATTTTGCTTTCTGCAAGTCTTTATCCTAACACAATTAGAAACATTTGGACCCAGGCATGGTGGCTCACACCTGTAATCCCAGCACTCTAAGAGGCTGAGGCAGAAGACTCGTAAGTTTGAGTCCAGCCTGAGCAACTTAGTGACTTAGTAAGAACCTAACTCAAAAAATAAAAAATGAAAAAAGGGTGGTTGAGGATGCAGCTCAGTGCAAAGGCCTTAGGGTCAATCGAAAGAAAGAAAGAAAGAAAGAGAGAGAGAGATCGAGAGAGAGAGAGAGAGAGAGAGAGAGAGAGAGAGAGAGAGAAAGAAAGAAAGAAAGAAAGAAAGAAAGAAAGAAAGAAAGAAAGAAAGAAAGAAAGAAAGAAAGAAAGAGGAAGGAAGGAAGGAAGGAGGGAAAGGAAGGAAGGAAGAAAGGAAGAAAGAAAGAGAAAAAGAGAAAGAAAGAAAGAAAAGAACACTTGACATGCTGTATGTAGTGTTATTTCCTTTTCAAAATCTAAAAGTACATTATGAAGTGTTCCTGATTTGTATAATATAAAGTATTTTTACACCCTCTTATCTTGGTGTTCGTATTGCCCACAACTACATGTTTTAAGAAAGTCCACTACTAAAACTGCTTACATGCACTTTGCTCACTGGAAGAGCCAACGTGGAGGTAAAGGAAATTCATGGATTCTTTTGTTTAATGGTAAAAGTGAAGCTTTCTCAGTGAAATTTAACCAATTAATCTGCCCACTTCAAAAGTACTACCTTCTGGACAGAGTCCTAGTGCTTCATAAGTAAGGAGTTCATTTGAAGAAAAGCAGTCGTGAAGTTCTATTACATCAATATCGCTTGGTCCCAGGCCAGACTTCTCATAGCATCTTTTGGCAGCTTCTTTGGTCAAATCATAACCAACCTAAAACCAAAACCATATATAAACACAGGGCACCATATATTGGCCTTTTACAAAAGTATTGTAAGAGTTTAATATATACAAAAACTTAACAGCTTAGAATACCACACATATTGAAATCTCATTTGACTCTGTATCACACAGAAAGTCCAAATAAAATAATATACAGAAGAGAGAATACACATAATAAATTTTGTACTGTAAAGTACAAAAGTTTAAGATATTATAAGATCTACATGAAAGGATTTAGAATTTCTCAGACTGTATTTTTTTGCTAAGAATACTCTATCAAATCACATGGATAATGTGGTAAATTGAAGATATTTGTCAATACAATAAGTGAGATATACTAAAATACGAAGGAATTTCTATAAGAAAACATATAATCTTCTTTTAGAAAATCATACAGGATTCAAACCATTTTTACAAAGCGCATGCTCTTAAACCCTCTATGGTCTTGTGCAATAAAAGAGTATGCAAATTTACATTTTCTTCAAGAAATAAAACTAGAATAATAGAAAATGTACAATAATCAGAAAATTTGAGTATAATTTCTATCTCTCTCAAAACCTAACTTTGTGATATTAGGCAAGTTGTAAAGTCATTTTCAAATTCACAACATTGTTGTAAAATCATTGTGTAAACTGTAATTTACCATGTAATTTACCAATGGAGGAGGAAAGAGTTTTCAATTACTTCTAAATCTCAATTCTCTTTTTTACTTTCTCCATTTTGCACAAAATCTTTAATTGGGATTTTAAAAATTACTATAATTATTAACACCTTAATTGTATAAATTAATGGTTGTCACTGTAAAAGTTAGATACATACATATGTTGTGCCTTGATAATTTTCACTCTCCTTTCTGCCCAATCTCTGTTTGTTGTTTTTGTTTTGTTTGTTTTTTTGAGACAGAGTCTTGCTATGTAGCCCAGGCTGGCCTCAAAATCTCAACAATCCTCCTGCCTCAGCCTCCTAAGTGCTGGGATTACAGACATTTGCCACTACGCCCAGCTGCCCAATCTTGCCCTCTACTCCCACCCTCTATTCTCATTCCTTTTCTTTCTTGAGAGTCCCCTTTCTACTTTTCAGTCATCTTTTCTTCACATAGGAGAGATAACAGGTGATATCTGACTTTCTGTGTCTAGCTTATTTCACTTAAGATATCCCCCAGTTCCATCCACTTTCCTGTAGATGACATTTCTCTCTTTCTGCTTTATGGCTGAATAATGCTCCATGGTGTGAGATATATATGTATATATAGAAAAATTTTCTATCCATTTGTTAACAGGCATGTAGGCTGATTTCATATCTTAGCTATTGTGAATGGTGCTGCAAATAACATGGGTATGCAAATGTATTATCTCTCTATTATGCTGATTTAATTTGTTTCAGATATATACCCAAGAGTGGATAGGTGGATCATATGGTATTTGTATTTAAATTTTTTGAGGAGTCTTGATCAGCTATACTAATTTATATGCCTACCAAGAGTGCACAAGGCTTCCTTTTTCTCCACATCCTCACCAGTATTAATAGCTACTCTGACTGAGGTGCAATGGAATCTCCATGCACTGTTCTCGTGGCTAACAATACTGGGCATGTTTTTTATATATTTACTGACCATCATACCTGTTTTTTAATTATTTTATTAGTACATGTTTTCAATTTATGCAGTTTACAATAATCTTGGGGAACGGCTACATGTACATATTACAGCTTTTTTTAAAATCCCCTTCCCTCCTTCCCCCCTTTGGGTTTCCCTATCCTCTTTTTTGTACTTGTTGATATTACTTGTCTTAGCTCGTGTTATGGCATATAGTGTTTACATTAATTGGAATTATTAGGTTCCTGTACATGGCACATCTTTATTCCTCTCATTTCCCTTTCCCTTCCTGCTTAATCCTCACCCTGGACCACTTCCTTACCACAAGAGATCTATCCCCTTGCCCCATTCTATCCATCTTTTATCATTTCCTTTGTTTGTACTTTGCCTCACTCAAATGAGAAATATCATATGGTATTTAAGTTTGTGTGTCCGGTTTATTTCACTCAGCATTATATTTTTCAGGTACATTCATTTTCCTAGAAATGTCTCAAATGTACCACTCTTTATAGCCAAGTAGTATTCCATTATATACACACACACCACGTTTTCTTTATCCAATAATCCATTGATGAGTATACAGTCTGCTTTCAGGATTTAGCTATTATGAATTGTGCTCCTATAAACATTACTATGTATGTATTACTGTGGTATGATGACTTATGCTTTTCAGGGAAGATATGTAGCAGGAGGATAGGTGAGTCATATGGAATTTCTAATTTCAGTCCTTTGGGAAATCTCCATAGTGATGTCTATAATGGTTGTACTAGTTTACATTCCTACTAACAAGGCAGGAAGGTTCCTTTCTCACCACAGTCATGCCAGTATTTGTTATTGTTTGATTTCCTAACAATTGCCATTCTTTCCAGAGTAAGATAGAATCTTAAGGTTGTTTTAATTGGCATTTCTCTAATGGCCAGAGATGCTGAACATTTTTTCATGTTTGTTGATCATTTGCATTTCTTCCTCTGTGAAGTGTCTGTTCATTTCTCTAGCCCATTGCTTCACTGGGTCTTTAATTTTAGATGGTTTAATTTTCTTGAGTTCTTTGTATATTCTAGATATTAGTCCTCTGTCTGAGGAGTAGCTGGAAAAAAAATTTTTCCCATTCCGTAGTTTGTCTCTTCACTCTGATTGATTCTTCTGCTGTACCGGTTTTTAGTCTGATATAATCCCATTTGTTGATTCTTGCTGCTATTTCTCATTATGATTGAGGTTCTGTTTAGAAAATCCTTTCCAACACCTATGTCTTCAAGTATTTTACCTATTGTATCTTCCAGAAGGTTTAATGTTTCTGGGTTTTTTTGGGGTGTGTGTGTTTGTTTTGGGGGTTTTTGTAGCAGGGCTTCTGAAGATTGAACTTAGGGTCTTGTACATGTTAGGCAAGTGTTCTACCACTGAGCTAAATGCCCAACTCTTAATGTTTCTGTTTCACTGTTTAGATCTTTCATCCATTTTGATTTTAATTTAGTATACGGTGAGAGATAAGGGTCTAGTTTTATTCTTTTACAAATATATACCCAGTTTTCCCAACACCACTTGTTGAATAGGCTGTCTTTCCTCCAACATATGCTTTTGGACACCTTGTCAAAGATCCAATAGTTGAGTATGTCTGGGGAGGTTTCTGTATCCTCAATTCTGTTCCACTGATCCACCTGTCTTTGTTCCATTACCATGTTGTCGTGTGGTTTGTTTTTTTTTTTTAAATCATGATTGCTTTGTAGTATAGCTTGAAGTCAGGTACTGCTATGCCACCTGTTTTGCTCTTATTGCCCAAAATACTTATGCTATCCTGGGTCTCTTCTTGTTCCATACGAATTTTAGGATTGTTTTCTCTAGATCTGTAAAGTACGCTGTTGGTATTTTGATTGGGACTGCACTGAATCTATATACCAGTTTTGGAAGTATGGCCATTTTGACAATATTTGTTCTGCCTATCCAGGAGCAAGGGATATCTTTCCATTTTCTGATATCCTCTTCAATCTCCTTCTTCCGAGTACTGTAGTTTTCTTTGTAGAGGTCTGTCACTTCCTTGGTTAGGTTAATTCCTAGATAATTCATTTTTCTTGAAGTGACTGTGAAAGGTGTTGCCCCTTCATAGTTGGTATATGCAAAAGCCAATGCTTTTTTATTTGGTGTTGGGGATTGAACTCAGGGCCTTGCGCTTGCTAGGCAGGCACTCTACCACTGAGCTAAATCCCCAACCCCATGCCAATGCTTTTTGTATGTTGATCTTGTATATCGCTTCTCGGCCTTTTGGCTAAGATCAAGTGTTGATCTTGTATCCTGCTACTTTGCTGAAGTTAGTTATTAATTCCAAGAGTTTTTTGACGGGGTTCTTTGGGTCTTCTATGAAAACTATCATGTCATCTGCAATGAATGATAATTTGAGTTCTTCTTTTCCTATACGTTTCCCTTTTATTTCTTTCTCTTGCCTGATTGCTCTGGCTAATGTTTCAAGTACAGTAAGACCTCACTTAACATTCCTCTGCTTAACACTGTTTTGGTATTACATGGTTACACAAAGTACAATAAAATTTGGAATTTCACTGTTGTGCAACACGCAACATCTCGACTTGGTCATGCTGTGTCTCAACTTCATGTGACATCCCAACAGTCTCACAGTATTTTTTTTGTCACTGCAATACAAATCTATGCTTTCTGCATCTTAGTTGATTAATGACATAAATATAACATTTTATTTTACTGTAAAAAATATAACAATTACCTAATTCTAATTCTAAAATGAATGAGTACAAAAAAAAAGAAAGCAAAGCAACAGGAGAAATGCAGGTGCTCAGACAATTAGATGCAGGTAAGCAATAAACTGATATTGGTACTGCATTAAATTTATCAATTTCAATAATAGGGACAATTTTTAAAATAAAGAAAAAAATTGTAGCATCAGCAACTACAACTACAATGACTTCTGTAACAAAAATTACCAGTTCCAGAAGCAATGTGATTGAGCAAATGGAAAAACAACTTTCCATCTGGACTGATGATGAGATGGAACACAATATGCCATTAAGTGAAGCAATTATAATGGAAAAAGCAAGAACAATTTTTTAGCCACATTCAGAATGAAAGCGGTGACACGAGTGTGCATTTTATAGGTAGTCAAGGATGGTTCCTTTGACTTAAGAACAGAAGCAATCTTCACAACATACAGATTACTGGAGAAGTGGCAAATGGAGCTAGAGAAGCAGCTGCTGCATTTTCAGCCATGTTAAGAGCAATCATTGAATGAGGGAATTATCTCCCTGAGTTAGTTTTCAATGTTGATGAAACAGGCATTTTTGAAGAGAAAACCAAAATGTACATTTCCATACCATGAAGAAAAATGAGCCATAGGATTTAAAGCTGCAAAAGATCACTTAACACTTCTACTAGGTAGTAACGCTAATGGAGACTTTAAATTAAAACCACTGCCTGTGTATCATCCCAAAACTCCAAAGCAATGAAGAGAATTTCAAAATCATCTTTACCTATAACTTGGATGGCCAATAAAAAATCTTGAATCACTATGAACATTTTTTCAAAATTGGTTTACCCAGCATTTTTGTCTGTCTGTAAAATGCTACTGTGAATTTAAAAAACTAGAACTGAAAGCTTTACTTTTGACCAATAATGCTCCAAGCTATTCATTGCATTTATTCGATTTAATAACATACATTCCAGTAGAAGTGGTTTTCCTTTTGCCAAATATAACTTCTTTAATCCAACCAATGGATTAAAGCATAACATCAAATTTTAAAGCTTATTATCTGCATTGGACATCAAGACAAGTGATTGATAAAACCAATGGAGAAGATAAGCAATCAATTAAAGATTTTTGGAAAAACTACAATATCATGGATGTTCTAGACAACATTAAACATTCCTGGAATGAAATGACTGAGAAACATTTGAAAGGTGTATAGAAGAATATATGGCCAGAACTAAGCAAGGATGTTGACCCAAGAGAATCTATTGTTGATGTCTACAAAATTGTAAAGCTAATGAAACAGGGTGGGACAAAGAAATGCACAAGAGGGCTGGGAATTTAGTTCAGTGGTTAGAGAGCCTGCCGAGCAAGCCCAAGGCCCTGAGTTCAATCCCTGGCACCAAAAGAAAAAAAAAAAAAGAAATGCACAAGATATTGAAGAATTATTGCAAGTTACTGTTGAAAGTCTTTCCAGTGACAGCCTAAAAGAATTAGTAGACCAAATGCATAAAGATGACAAAATAAGCATTTCTGAAGATGAGGAGCAAAAGGAACTTTCAGTGAATTTTCTTAAAAAAATGTTTAGCAACTGTAACAGAAATTGTGAATCAGTTTATACAAAATGATCCAAATTTTGAACAAAGTTCAAAGGCAAGACAAAGTGTCATTGATGCGATATCTTGCTATCAATAATTGCTTGCTGAACAAAACCAGAAAAGGTAAACAATGATAGAAGGCTTCATTACAAAAAAGCAAAAAATTTCCAACGAAGAACCTTCCTTATCAAAAACATAAGTTGCTTATTTGAATTTTTTAGATTTTTATGAACATTTTGTGAATTAAAATTGTTTTAGCAATAAAAATGTAAATAAGTAATGTAACGAAACAAAGAAAATTGATAAATTTTCTTATTTTCTGTTCTGCTTCTCCTATCTCCACTGTTTATGGGTTAAGATGACCTCATTTAACACTGTTTTAGTTAGCACTGGGACTTCTTAGAATGTATTCCCGAGTTAAGTGAGGTGTTACTGTACCATGTTGAATAGAGGAGGTGATAGTGGACATCTTTGTCTTGTTCCTGATTTTAGGGGGGGATGCTTTTAGTTTTTCCCCAGTTAGCATAATGCTAAATACTGGTTTATCATAAATAGCCTTTATTATATTCAGGTATGGTCCTTCTATACCTGTTTTCTTGGGGGTTTTATCATGAAGTGGTATGGGATTTTGTCAAAAGCCTTTTCTGTGTCTATTGATATGTGTTGCATTCTATTTGCTAATATCTTGTTGAGGATTTTTGCATCCATGTTCATTAAAGAGATTGGCCTATAGTTCTCTTTTTTTTAATTGGGTCTTTATCTGGTTGGGAAATCAGGGGGATGCTGGCTTCCATATATGAATTTGGGAGCACTCCATCCATTTCGATTTCTTTGAAGAACTTGAGGAATATTGGTGATATAACATCCTTAAATGTTTTATAGAATTCAGCAGTGAATCGAAGTGAGGAAACTAGATACAGAGCTGAGAAGAGGGAGAGAACCTAGACACCTATTAAGTCAGAGCCAATAAAAGAAAAAGTATAAAAGAGTAACAACTTAATAGATACATGAAGCCATAAAAGAACATAACCCCATGATACTAGATAAGAAACACAAAAAACTTGAACCAATAAGATTCCCAATGGGAATACAGATTCGATATTCAAATGAGACACTGCATATATGATTCCCAAGTAGATTCTTGGCCAGAGAATCTGAGTGATCACACCCCAATTACTCCTCTGATTCTTTCACTGCAAAAGTAGAGTTAACTCAGACTCAGAACCTCTTTCTGCATGGCTGCAGGCATTTTTGCAGAGTTTGATCTAGTCCAAGTTCTTGGGTTAGGAACTCTTGCTGTCCCCGTGTGAGTGTAATGGTGGATTTGGTAGACAAGTTCTCTGGCACTAAATTGTCTACTGAGTCAGGATTATTCCTATGTAATCATTTCAGCTACAGCAGTAACAGGCTAATCCATTACAGAGGTATCCATCAGGGCTAGTTGAGAAATAACATACCGTAAGACTCTGCTTTGGGTCTCCCTTTAGCAGTGGGAACCACGGTACCAATGTCATCCTCCAATCCTGTGTAACTCAGGCTGAAACTGGTGTCTTATCACAGGAACTGAGTCTGTGATCACCAGCGCCTGCCTCTCAGCAAGACTCCCTCAGAGTGCTCTCCAACTGCCAGCAGTCTCCTGCAGCTGTCCTTCCCTCATGCACTCTGGAAATTCAGCAGTATAACGCTGCCAAGGGGCTGCTCTGGGACTGAGGTTCACACCCAGCCCTTTCCCGCAACGGCATTCCCACCAGTACCTGCTCCATGTAACTGTGTTCCGCTGCACTTGCACCACAGGCATTCACCAACTGCTGCCTCTGAAGGGTCACTCAAGAATCAGAGTCTAGTATTCCTCCCACTGTCTGCAAACATGTAAGATTCTCCTGGTCCTGATGCTGTTCTCTGTGAGCCAAGAAGTTATTAATGTCACTGTGCCCCCCGAATGGCAGCCAGTCAGCTGCTGTCTGAGGCGCTGTGGTTTCTCCTCTGCAGCATGGACCACCTCTTCTATATTGCTTAATCCCACTGTCTTCTCCTTGGGCAGTTCCCACTTCAGTTCCTCTCCAAGCCACTGGCCTCCGGGGTCCAGACATTTAGTCCTGGAAAAGCCAAGCTGCTGGCACTCACTGCGCTGCCGTCTTTTCTCTCTCCCCTCACTATACTTGTTTGGAGAAGTGCCTGTTCATATCATTTGTCCGTGGGATTGGACTACTTGTTCTTTGGCTGCTAAATTTTCTAGTTCTTTATATATTCTGGATATTAATTCTTTAGCAAAGATTCTCCCCCATTCTGTACATTCTCTTCACTCTTCTGATTGTTTCCTTCTTCTGATTGTCTCTTTCTCTTCTGTTGTTGTTAAGAAGCTTTTTAATTTGACATAATCTGCTTTTATTTCCTGAGCTACTAAAATCCTACATAGTAAATCATTGCCTGTGCAATGTTTCCTGGTTTTTCTAATAGTTTTGATTTTTCAGGTTTTACATTAAGGTCTTTGGTCCATTTTGAGTTACACTAAGGGACATGTGGAGGTTTATTTTCAATCTTCTACATGTGAACATCCAATTTTCCCAGCACCATTTGTCAAAGAGGCTGTCTTTTCTCCAATGTATGTTTTTGGCATCTTTGTTGAGAATTAGTTGACTGAAGCTACATGGATTCATTTCTGAGTCCTCTATCCTGTTGACATGTTTGCTTTTAGGCCAATACCGTGCTGTTATTATGGCTCTGTAGTATATTTTGAAATCAGGTATTGGGGTATCTCCAGAATTGTTCTTTTTGCTCAAGATTACATTGGCTATTCAGGATCTTTTGTATTTCCATATGAATTTCAGGGATTTTTTTCTACTTCTGTGAAAAATATCATTGGTATTTTGATGGAGGTTGCATTGAATGTGTAGATTGTTTCAGATGGTATGCCATTTTAACAATATTAATTCTCTCAATCCAAGAATTTTCATCTTCCATTTCTTCAGTGTTTTGCAATTTTCATTGTAGAGATCTTTCACTTTCTTAAGTTTATTCCTAAATTTTTTTTTCTTTTTAGGCTACTGTGAATTGCAATGCTTTCCTTATTTCTTTCTTAGCAAGTTCATTATCAGTATGTAGAAAGGCTACTGCTGATTTTGTATGCTGATTTTAGACCTTGTGTCTTAGTCACTTTTCTCATCACTGGGACACAATACCCAACACCCACAACTTAGAGAAGAGGTTTATTTTGTCTCACTGTTACATTCCCTAGTTTGCTGACTTCAAAGCAGAAATGGCACGGTGGAAAGGCAAGTGCAGAGGAAAGTTGCTCACATTATGGTGGCCTGGAAGCAGAGAGAGAAAAAGGAGGAGCTGGGAGAGAGATATACCCTCCCAGGTCATACCTGAGCAATCCCCCTCCAAGCAGGTGCTACCTCCTAATAGCACACTCAGCCATTGAACTCAGCAGTGGGTGAATCCATGGATGAGTACAGTACCTTCATGATCCAACCACTTTCCAAAAGCCTTGCCTCTGAGTGCATGAGTTTAGGGTGACAATCCAGATTCAAACAACAACCTGCTGCTTACAATTTGTTTGTCAGTTCTAAGAGTCTTTTGGCAGAGTGTTTATAGTATTTCCTATGCATGGAAATGTATCATCGGCAAATGGATAATTTGACTTCCTCCTTTTCCAAGTGTATCCCTTTTATTTCTTTTACTTCTTTCTCTTGCCTAATTGCTCTGGCTAAAATTTCAGATACTACATTCAGTAAGAGTGGCAAGAGTGGACACTTTTGTCTTGTTCCTGATACTAGAAAAAATGTTTTCAGTTTTCCCATTCAGTATGATATTAGCTATAGTTTGTCACATGTAGACTTTATTATGTTAAGGTATGATCTTTCTATAAATAATCTATTCAGAACTTTTATCATGAAGAGATATCAAATTTTTTCAAAGGCATTTTTCTTCATCTATTGAGATGATCATGTGATCTTTTATCTTTAATTCTATTTATGTGCTGTATTGCATTTATTGGTTTGCATATATTGAACCACCCTTGCATCCCTGGAATGAAACCAACTTGATCACAGTGTATGATCTTTTTAATGCACTGTTGAAATCTGTTTGCAAGTATTTTGTTTAGGATTTCCGCATCTATATTCATCAGGGATACTGATCTCTAGTTCTGTCTGTCTGTCTCTCTGTCTCTCTCCTGTGTCCTTATCAGGTTTTGAAAGGAAGGTAATAATGGCTTTGTAGAATACATTTGGAAAGGTTCATTTTTCTCTATTTTATTAAACACAATAGTTTGAGAAGCATAGGTGTTAGTTCTTTAAAGTCTGATAAAATTCCACTGTGAATCAGTCTGAACCTGGGCTTTTCTTTTCTGGGAGATTCTTAATTACTGCTTCAATCTCATAACTTGTTATTGAACTATTTAGGTTTTTTAATAACCTCAGTTCAATCTTTGTAGGCCAAATGTGTCCAGAAATTTGGTCATTTTTTCTAGATCTTCCAATCTATTGGCATACAGTATTTTAAAATATTCCCTAATAATCATTTGAATTTCAGTGGTATCTGTTGTAGTGTGTTCTTCTTCCATTTAATTTTATCTACTTGGGTCTTTTCTCTCTTTCATTAGTTTAGCTGAAGGTTTGTCTATTTGTCTGTCTTTTCAAAGAACCAGTTATTTATTTCCTTGTATTGTTCTTTTGTCTCTATTATTTCTGCTATGATCTTTATTATTTCTTTCCTCTTTCTCATTTTGAGTTTGGTTTGTTTGTTTTTCTAAGACGCTGAGACGCACTATTAGGTTATTTATTTGAGATCTCTGTTGTTTTACTTAGATAGGCATATATAAACTTGCCTCTCAGTATTGCTTTTGCTGGTACCAGAATCACAGGTTCTGGTATGTTGTGTTTCCTAGAAAATTTTTAATTTCTCTTAATTTCTTAAATGACCCACTATTCATTCAATAGTGTGTTCCTCCGTCTCCATGTGTCTATATAATTTTGGCAGTTTCTCTTGCTGTTGATTTCTAGTTTCATTCCATTGTAATCCAATAAGGTGCAAGAAACTAATTTTTTTAATTCCCTAAGTCTTGCTTTATGGCATAATACATGGTATATTTTGGAAAAAGTTCATGTGCTGATGAAAAGAATATGTATACTGTCATTTTTAGATGGAATATTCTATAGATCTGTTAAAGTCTATTTGGTCTATAGCGTAATTTCACTCTGATGTTTCTTTGTTGATTTGATGTCTAGATGATCCATTGGTGAAAGTCGGGTACTAAAGTCACCTGCTATTATTCCATTTGGGCCTGTCTCTCTCTGTACAGCTAATAGTGTTTATTTTATAAAACCAAGTGCTATGACATTCAATGCTTAATCATTACATTGCTTATGTTTTCCTGTTCCCTTGATCAATATGTAGCAACCTTCTTTGTCTCCTTTGGTTTTGATTTTAAGACTATTTTGTAGCATATAAATACAGCTACTCTTGTTTGCTTTTGGATTTCATTTGCTTGGAATATCATTTTTCATCCTTTCACTTTCAGACTGCATATGACTTTGCAGGCGAGGTGAGTTTTTTGGAGGGTTTTCTAAGATTTTATTTTTCACCCACCAATCAATCAGTGTATTTTGTGAATCAAGACCACTTACATTCAGGGTTATTAGTGAAAGGTATGTAGTTGTTTCTGTCATTTTGTTAATCTTATTGGTTGTTTTTGTTAATCTTATTGCTTGTTTTGAATACTCTTATGTCCATTTCTTCCTGTAGTACTCATCTTAAAACACAATATTGGTTGTTTACAACATTGATAGGTTTTTTTCCCTATTCCTAATTTGCATGTCTAATCTCCTTAATGAGATTTATTCTTTTCCATGCTCATGCGATAATAATAATTTTTCTTCCTCTTCTAGGTATACAATTCACTCAAGTATCTTCTGCAATGATTGTTTAGTGATCATGAATTCCTTTAGTTTATGCTTATCTTCAAGGACCTTTATTTCTCTTTCCATTCCTTTGCTAGGTATCATGATCTTGGCTGGCAGATATTTTCAAGACCTGAAATACATCATCCCCTTCTCTGCTGGCCTTTAGAGTTTCTGCAGAGTAACCTGCTGTTATTCTGATGATGGGTTTGCTGTTAAATATGACTTGGCTCTTCTTTCTTACAGTTTTATTTGTAGCACATGTTTGTGATACACAATGAATACACTCATACTGGGGAGGTGATACGTACACGTAACACACCTTTCTTAGTTCCCTTTCCCCTTCCACTGCTACATCTCCTTCCCATCAAAAGGTCTGTCTTCCTGTTTGCTATTATCTACCTCTTATTTTGCTCATTAAATTATTTATACTTTGGATTTTTCATATAATAGAAGCCATGTGATTTAAGCTGTCGTATGATTGATTTCAATAAGCATTATAAACTCAATGTTCATCCATTTTCCTATAAATGACTCAAATTTATCACTCTTTATAGCTGAGTAGTATTCCTTCTTTATCCTTTCATCTGCCAATAGACATATAAGCCACTTTCAAAATGTAGCTATTGTGAGGTGGGTATACGTGTATCACTGTAACATGATGCATTTAACTCTTTGATAAGATATCTAGAGGGGAAATAGCTAGGTCAAATGCAATTTTTAATTTTAGTTTTTTGAGAAATCCCCATACTGATTTCCACAGTGGCTTTATTAGTTTACACTCCCACCATCAATGTAGAAGGGTTTTTTTTTTCACCGCAGCTTCACCAGCACTTATTATTTTTTGAGTTCTTAAAATAGCCAGTCTTTGTGGGGTAAGATGGAATCTCAGTGTTTTCTTAAGTAGCTTTTCTCTAATGGCCAGAGATGTTGAACAATTTTTCATGTATTTATTGGTTATTTGTATTTCTTCTTCTGAGAAGTGTCTGTTCATTTCAATTGCCTATGTTTTGATCAAATATTTTATTTGGGGGAGGGTCTATATTTTTTGAGTTATTTATGTATTCTAGATATTAGTCCTCTGTCCAAGGAGTAGTTGGCAAAAACTTTTTCCCATTCTGTAGGTTGTCTCTTCACTTTTGGTGGTTTCCTTTGCTATGCTGGAGCTCTTTAATTTGATAAAATATGATCTGTTGATTGCTGATGTTATTTTTTTTTTTTTTGCAACTGGGGTTCTGTTTAGAGTCTTTGCTCATGGCTATGTTTTCAAGAGTTTTACCTATTTATTCTCCCAGCAGATTAAAGTGTTTCTGTTTAGTATCTAGGTCTTTGATTCATTTGACCTTATTTTAGTGCATGGCAAAAGATATGGATTTATATTAAATCTTCTGCATATCGATAACCAATCTTCAGCATTAAGTTTTTCACCCCTTTGTCAAAGATCAGATGTCCGAGTGTTTCTGGTGTTGTTCCTGCACGCTTTATTGTGTTCCATTGATCCATATGTCTGTTTTTGCCAGCATCATGCTGTTTTCATCATTGTAGCTTTGTAACTTAACTTGAAATCTGGGATTGTGATGCCTCCTGCTTTGCTCTTGTTGCCCAGGATTGTTTTTGCTATTCTGAATCTTTTCTAGGTCCATAAAAATTTTAGAGTTGTTTATTCTAGTTTTGTGAAGAATGCTGTTGGTATTTTTATTGGGATTCCATTAAATCTACATACCAGTTTTGGTAATATAGCCATTTTGACAATATTAGTTCTGCCTTCCAGGCACAGAGGATGTCTTTCCATTTTTTGGTGTTCTCTTCAACGTTCCCTTTCAGAACACTGTAGTTTTTATTGTGGAGGTCTCTCACTTCCTTCCGTGGGTTAATTCCTGGGCATGTAAGTTTTTTTTAAGCTACTGTGAATGGTATTGTTTTCATGATTTCTTTCTCAGTGTGTTCGTTGTTGGTGTACAGGAATGTTGTTGAATTTTTTAGTACTGATTTTGTATGCTGCTATTTTGCCGAATTTTGTAGTTCTAGGAGTCTTTCAGTGCAATTTTTTTGTGTCCTCTATGTGCAGAAACATGTCATCTGCAAGTAAGGACAGACTGATGTCTTCTTTTCCTATATTATCACTTTCTTTCTCTTGCCTGATTGCTCTGGCTAAAATTTTAAGTACTGTATTGAACAGAAGTGGTGACAGTGAATGACCTGTACTGTTTCTGATTTTAGAGGAAAAGCTTTCGGTTTTTCCCCATTTAGTAAAATGGTTCCTGTAGGTTTGTTATAAATGGCTTTTATCAGCTTGGGATATGGTCCTTCTACATTTTCTTCAGGATTTTTTTTATCATGAATGGATGTTGGATTTTGTCAAAAGCTTTATTTACATCTGTTGAGATTATCACATGATTTTCATCCTTGCTTCTGTTTATGTGACATACGACACATAGTGGTTTGCGTGTGCTGAACCATCCTCACATCCCAGGATGAAACCAACTTGGTCCTGATGTATGATCTTTTTAATGATTTGTTGTATTTTGTTCACTTTCTTTGTTAAATCTTTGTCTGGTTTTGGTATGAAGATGATGCTGGCTTCCAGGAATGAGCTTGGGGCCCTTCCCTTTTAATTTGATTAACGAATTTGAGGAATATTGGTGTTAGACTTTCCCTGAAGGTCCTGCAGAATTCAGCAGTGAACCGATCAGGTCCTGGGCTTTTCTTGGTAGCTTTTTCATTAATTCCTCAATTTCAGTCCTGTTATTGGACTATCAAGTATTTTTATATCTTCTTAGCTCAGTTTTAGTAATTCACATGCATCTATAAATCTATTTTGTCTAGATTCTCTAGTCTATTGGAGTACAGGTTTTCAAAGTGATTACTTAATAGATATCTATAGGATAGCCTTGAATATTTTTTGTAGTGCTGGTTTGTTAGCCATGAATTTCTTAAGGTGCTCTTTGTCATGGAAGGTCCTGATTTCTCCATCAATACTGGAAGAGAGTTTTGTAGAGTACATTAATCTAAGTTGAAATTTGTTTTCTTTTAGGGCTTCAAGACATTCCCTCCAAGCTCTCCTGACCTTTGTATTGAGAAATGTACAGTAATTCTAACAGGGTTATCAGTATAGGTGATTTGTTTCCTTTAACAGCTTTTAAAATTTTGTCTTTATGTTGGAACTCTGGAATTTGGGCTATGGTATGCCATGAAGGAGTTCTTTTCTGGTTGTGGCTTTTTGGGGTTCTCTATGCATTGCTTACCTGCCTGTTAAATTCTTTCCCCATAATTGGAAAATTTTTATGCTATGATTTCTATAAACAGGTTTGTTATGCCATTCATGTCATCTTCTAATTTTTCTCTAATTAGTCTTAGAGCTGGATGTGGTGATGCATACCTGCAATTCCAGCACTTGGGAGGGTGAGGCAGGAGGACTGCCTTGAGTCCAGCCTGGGCTACATAATGAGTTTGAGATCAGCCTTTTGGGGGTTGGGGATTTAGCTCAGTGGTTCAAGTGCTTGCCCTGAGTTCAATTCCCAGCACCAAAAAAAAAAAGGTCAGCATCAGCTCTATGTTCTAGTTTTGACACTCTCTTACATGGGTCCCTTCTGCTGTTCATACTTTCAACAGAATTTTTTATCTCTTGGATTTCTTTTGATACTTTTTAATGGACTTTAATTCTTTGCTAAACTACTTATTCATGTTTTGTATCATTTTGTTTAGTTCAGCTAGCTTTTTATTAGTGTCTTCTTTAAGCTCACTGGTCATTTTGTTTATTAAATTAATTATCTGATAGTTATATCATCTTTGAGGCTGGCAATCCTTTTATTGATTTGTTTTTGTTTCTTTGTTTGATTGATTCTTCTTTTATTGCTTTGTATAATTCAGCCATTTGGGTTTTTATTTCTCTCTACTGATGCCCACTGGATCAGCTTTGGGTTAGTTTTTAGAGGAATTTGTTGTCTTGTTTTCTCATGTTTCTTGTGAGTGTGTAGGCGTTTGTGTGTGTGTGTGTATTGAGGATTTGTTGTTTTTATTTAACACTGAGGACCATTTAGAGTAGAAAGACTGTTGCTAGTATGAGATCTCATTAGTTACAGCTTCAGTTAGTTTTTGGTATTTATCTACCTCTTTGACCTACTCAGTTTAATAGTATCAGACCCAGTCACTGTGCTGCAAGAAAAGAATCCCTACCAGTTACATCAACATTAACAGATCCAACCATATATCAATCAGTCTGAGTTCAATTAGTTAGTTCCTCCCCTGGCATTCACACATGGGACTCTGACCCCATGGGGTTGGGGGTGCTGGATGGACTCCTGAGCCTGGCTCTCTGCTGCTCCTCCACCCTCCTGAGATCATTGATACGACCATAACTTACCTGTTCTCCTCACCCTTCCCAGTCTACAGAGCACTGCCTATTACGGGTCTCTGAGCTGATCTCCCTCTATGAGATGAGAAAACTTGCCAATCTGGATAGCACACTCTAAGCTCGCCTCCCTGCTACAAGCACTGGGCAACTTTGCTTTTCCCTTAAGACCTTTGCCTTTGTTTTAAGATCCGACCCTCTCCGATAATTCGAGGAAGGGAAAGTGTAGTATGATTGGTTTAGTACCGTACCCAGTTTTCACTGATTGCTACTGGAGCCTTCTCAATCCCTGTTCCCTTCTCTGCATGGCAAATCCCATCATTGTTTCTGTATTCTCCCTTCACGAGCCTTCTGCAAGTGTGCCACTGAATGACCTCTGGGTAGGGCACCCCTCTCCATCTCTCCATTCACTGTATTCTGTTCACTCTCCTCAAAGCTCACTCTCAAACCTTCAAATTCATGGTTCAAGCCCTCAGTAATGGGTAGTGGGGGCTCCCAGGCAGGAATCTGATGGGTGCCTATGAGCAACGAGGAGTATGTCTTGTGGGCACAACCCCTCCTGGTGTCTGGGGGAAGAATGCCTATTCCTGGACCAGTTTGGTCTCCTCTCTCCCAGAGTCTTGCCGGCTGCTCATAGAGCCCCTAAGCCACTGAATTTTCAGTGTTCTGATCCAGGTCCCTAATTGGAGTCACATGCCTGTCTTCAACTTTCCCAAGGGCCAACCACTGTCCTCTCAAATACCTCTTGCCAGGTTTCAGTTTCTCTGATGCCCTTCCCTATGAATATCTCACTTGCTGTGTTCCTCTTCCCAGTAGGAAGGGCAGAAAGGTTAGGAGCCTTTTCCAGTGGCCTGGCCACCCTGAAGTGCTGGGTTCCCTCTCCCACCTTGTGTGTACACTGGACCAGTGATGTAAGGAATGCCATGGTCCCAGTGCAGTCCATCTTTCCTTTCTAAACCCTGCTTCCTGATACTGGATTTGGATCTGATGTGTTTCTCCTTCTGCTAGTCTTCCTGTGTCTGGCATTCTTCATCTCCTCCGTTTCAGTGTACCGAGTTTTCTGGTGTACATCTGGGAGCCTCCCTCTCTCTCAGTTGCTGCCTAGTCAGCCATGATAAACTCCTCTCCTGCAGTTTTTAATATTCTTTCTTCTGTATTTCTGGCAATTTAAATATATTATACAGATGTTCTTTTCTCTATGGGTCTCTAGACCCTAAATGTCTATTTAGGGTTCTAAATGCCTCCAGTACCTGGATGTCCATGTTTTTCCCAAGGTTGGAAAATTTTCTATAATTTCATTGGATATGCTTTCTATGCCCTCTGCACGTAGCTCTTCCCCCTCCAGTATGCCAATTATTCAGAAGACTGATCTTTTAATGGTGTCCCAGAGATCTTGTATACGCTCTTCACTAGTTCTTTTTCTTATTATTTGTAGTATTTGACTGAGTTGCCTTGAAGCTCTGATATTCTTTCTTCTGCTTGATATAGACTGTTGCTGAAGCTTTGAACTGAGATTTGTAAGCTTTTCATTTCCTAGAATTCTTTGTTGTTTATTTTTGCTGTTGTTGTTGCTGTTTAAGTGTTGTTGTTTGGGGGGGGGTGTGCGTGTGTGTGTGTGACAGAGTCTTGCTATGTCATCCAGGCTTGCCTCAAACTCCTTATGTGGCTCAGGCTGGCCTTGAACTCCCAATCCTCCTCTCAGCCTCCTGAGTGCTGGGATTACATGCATATACCACTGCACCTGGCTCATTACCAAGACATCTATTTGTTTCTTTTTCAAAATTCTCCTTTACTGAAGTACTAATTTATATCCTAAACTTTCTTCCTTAATTCATTCAACTGTTTATTTGTATTCTCTTAGATTTCATTGAGTTTCTAAAAAATCATTCTTTTGAATTTTTGTCTGATATTTCATCCATTTTGACATTTCTGGCATCTGTTACTAGGGTTACTTTGAGAGGTGTCATATTGCCTTGTTTTTCCCCTATTTCTTGTGTTTCCAGGTTATTTGCAGATCTGTTGGGATGGGTATCTCTTCTACTTTTATCAGAGGCTCCTTAGTAAGCAGCCTTCTTTTGATGATGTGTCCTGGGATATCAGCTTGTCATGTAGTGTTAAGTTTAATTCCAACTGGACCTCACAGTAGAGTTTCCCTGTGGCTTCTTGGGCTGTGATTAGTGGGTTTTAAAACACATGCACTATGTCAGAGCCTGGGGGACTCACTTTCTCTGAAGATCTTGCAAGACGGGTGCATCTGATGGGTCAGATAGGTGTGGTATAAAAACATCATGTGGGGCTGTGCCTTCTATGGTTACCACTACAATGGGACTGAAAGTCCCTATCAGATATAGGAGTTTCCTCTGATTTTTTTGAGGAAAGGATACCTGCTCTAATAGTTGAAAGCAAATTGTGGTGTTCCAACTGTGGTGATGGGCTTCTGTGGTGGATTTATTGTGGTCAATGTGAGCAGGAACTCGTGCCCAGTTGAACTGAGTTAGTGTGGTTCTGGGCATAGAAAATCCACCTGAAGATCACTGTCACCACAGCATAAAGGAGAATGGGAGCAGAAGACTGCAATGGCTGTTTTCCAGGAGAAGCTCTTTTGCATTGGTTTCCCTGAAATGAACTCAGCTGTTCTTGTTGAAGGAGGAGCTCAGGGCCAGCAGGGGATGGCTGCTGTTTGCTTTGGGAGAGCTCTGATCTTCATCTCTGCTATGAGCAGCCTATCCTGGCTCCAGTACAGATTCTACAGGCTTTTAGTGTAAACACTGACGTACCACAGGACATTGTCATGGGCTCCCAGCCCTTGATTGGGTCTTTCAGTGCTCCAGCACACAGAGCTGTTTTGTGTACTCCTGCATTTGGCTTCTGTGTGAATGTTGTAACTTGTAGATGTATATGTCCTGTATTAAATCTGGCCTCTTGCAAACCATTGACTCACTAAATCACTGACTAAGACAGCTTGGGGGTTCTTATCCTGTGTTCAGACATTAATGCAGTTCCAGTTGCAACACCATCAAAAATAGAAAAGATTGGGGAAAAATAATACATAAAAAGAAGTTAAAAAAATAAACAAAAATAAAATTAATTTTAAAAAGAGAAAAAAGCACGTAAGTTAGGAGAAAGAAGAAAAATTAAGGAGGAGGACAGAAGAAAAAGCAGAAAAAAGTAAAAAAGGCAAAAAAGGCAAAGAAAGAGGGAAAAAATATTAAAAAGAAGGAAACCGGGTGTGGTGGTGCACACCTGTAATCCCACCACTTAGGAGGCTGAGGCAGGAGGAGTGACATGAATTTGAGGCCAGCCTGGGCTACATAGTAAGTTCAAGGTCAGTCGCAGCTACATAGCGAGACCCTGTCTCAAAGAAAGAAAGAAAAACAAAACAAGGAAAGAAAGAGGAGAAAGAAAAATAAATACCAAACAGGAACAACAACAAAGTATTAATTTAAAAAGTAAAATTTCCTCTCCATTGAGGAGCTCAAACAAGCAGGCGAGCAGGTATTCCCAACCTGGTCCAATCAAAGCTTCTCTCCCTAATTTCTTAAGCCCTGTACCCCTTGGATGGCAAAGCCTGGGGTTACTCACTCTCTTCTGCCTTCCCTGGTGGTGACTGGCAGGTGCCTAGCAGGTGTGATTTGTGACTGATGTCCACTGGAATGCCTCTCAGCTGCTCTGCACACAAACCAACGAGGAAGGAAGCAGAGTGCCCCAGATTAGGTTCCCCGTGGAGACATTTGGTCTGTGTGCTCTGGGAGTCGGGTAGATGCTGCTGCGCAGTGTCAGGAATCTGGTGCAAATGCTGAAGTCCCTAGAGATTCTGGGGGTTTTGTGCTACCCACTAGGAGGGCTGGGGTAACCCAGGCTTTGCAGTGTGGACCACATGCCTCTGAAGCTGGAGAGACGCTAGAAGATTGAAGATCTGTGCTAGGGAAGATGGTGACAGTTCTGCAGGACCCTCACTGTCATCCTCATCATCACTGGTGATTCTGGGGTTCCCAGACCTGGTCCTGCACACAGTCACACTCGACTCCACCAACCCAGTTCCCCTACACATCACACAGACAGCATAGAATCTCAGCGCATTTGAATCAGAGTCTCTCCCCAAAGCTAAACTGACCCCGGATGTTGCTGTCTGCTAAGCCAGTGAGGAGATATTCCCATGGGATCTCAAAAACAGAAAACGCAAGGGTCTTTGACTCCCAAAGAAGTAAGATCACACAGTAAGGCCCTCCTCAAGAAGGCTCCCAGTCATAGCACAATGAGAATATGCTGGGAAGCACAGTAGAGAACTCCGGGACCAGTCCGCCTGCAAATTCCAGGCCTATTGTCTGTTCAGAGTATATTTCTGCAGTGAGCTGAAGTGCCAGGGTACTCAACAGGACTCTCCCTCTGTTATGGCTTGTGTCTAGATACCCCACACCACAAAGACTCATTCATTCATAGGTGAGGCTTTTCAGAGATGGCTGGATTTAGGGTGTGTGATGCTGGGATTAAGTGTGTGATGCTGGAATTAAGGGCTTGCGATTACTAAATTAGTTCACTGATTGGTTTAGCATAGTTCTGGATGTGGATAATAGGAAAATCCACCCTGGTGTGGGCGGCACCACCCAAAAGGCTGGACAGGATAAAAACAGAGAGGCCAGCTTGTTGTTGCTGCTGCTGTTTGCTTCTTCACTGTCTCCTGCCTGCTGCCATGGACTATTTCTCTAAGATGCCCCCTATGTCATGCCATTCCGCCTTGGAGCCAGCCAATTATGGACTGAAACCTCCATAAACTGTGAGCTGAAATAAACCTTTCTTCATTTAACTTCAGGTGTCCATACTTTGTCCCAGCAATGAGAAAAGTAAGACACTCTCTCACCTCCACCCCTCTCTCTGCTGTACTTCAAAGAGATCAGTGCTAGGGGCTCTTTCACTGTCTGTTCCACAGAGTCTCTAGGTTTCCCCAAATCTCCCTGTCCTCTACTGAAGTTCAGCATACTCCATGGTTACTCACCTCAATAAACAGCTACACTCTAGTTGTTTTGACTCTGTTCTGTGGAGGAAGCAGGCAAATGCTGGGTGCCTCTAATTGGCCATCTTGAATGCTCCTCTAATCAGGATTTTTGAAATGCTAAGTGTTAAGAAAGTTCTCTAGAGCCAGGCGTAGTAGGGCAGACCTGTACTCCAGCAGGAGGATGCAGGAGGAGGATCACTTGAGCCCAGAAGTTCAAAGCTAGTTTGGGCAGCACAACAAGATCTCACCACAAGAAAGAAAAAAAAATCCCCAGAAACACACTTGTCTTTCCCTTGACTCTGTAAAAAGAGTTCTGGGTATATTTAGTCAACTTATAAAAAACAAACAGCATGTCCAGTTAACTAAAAGTTATCTACTCATAGCTCCATCATAAGAACCGTCTATTCTCATCACTTGTTTTCTTCTAACAGATTGACCAATTTTTTGCAGGGAAATAACTTCCAGAGCAGATAGTGACAAATGTCACCTTGAATTTTAAATACCACTTCCTCAGTCTGATTAATAAAACAGAATCTCAGACATACCATCTTAATAACACTTTTTTCTTCAAATGTGCTTGGAAAATCAGTTACCAGCTCTTGTGCCAAAATTTCCACAGCTTTGGATTTCAGGTCATTCTTCTGTACAAATTCTTCACTGGCCAGAACTACTGCTGCAGCACCATCTGAAGTGGGACTAGGATAAAGTAAAAATAATTAAACCCAGCACCACTTCCATCCAAGGATTTCAGAGTAAGACGAGAGAAGATAGGCTGAGTATGCTAGCTTGTGGGTGCCTGTCTTCTCTGTGATATCTATAGTTAAAGATCATCCATGCTTTCCCACTGAAAACTGAACCTCTAACAAAACCTTAAATATTGTCGGTCACTGCTTGGTCTCTAGAGTCTCTCCTGAAAAGTTCTCATTGCCAAGAATCCCTGATTTGCCTCTGCAGATGCATAAGGCAACTATCTGGTAACTTTCAGGGGAATCCAAAAGGTTAATTTCCATCCTAGTACAATAAAGATTCTATATTGGGCCCATGTAGCTCCAACTTTACTACATTTCAAATAGCTCAGTCCTAAAATCCTTTGGGACACTGAGAAAGAATAGAACAGGGGCTATCAGAAAGTCCATGGTTAAACTTCTGAGATCTCTTTAAAATAGGTGTTTCCCTTGGATCAAGTTGTAAAGGAAAGTTGCAGATACAAGATCTCCCTGTGAGCTCAGCAGGACGTTCTCAGTGGGAAGACTCTCAGATTGCAACAGATAAAACCTGATGGGACTTGTTCGCCTGCATCCCAGTCCATATCTCCAGGCCACAGCCAAGGGGATACTAGGACTTGGTCAGGAGCTACACATTACTCATTTAATCTTCTAGGAAACAGGCACTGTCAGGCAATTTATAAAATATAACTATTATTATCACTAAAACTATGATTTTTTTTTGTTTTACTTTTGCCTACCCTTAGCTACTATTACAGAGGAGTCCAATAAGTTTCCTATATTAGACATCTACAAAATGCTCTACAAAAAAATCTTTGGACTCGATTGGCCTTCTAAGCCACATTTTAATAAATTAAACAATTAAAACAACCAAAGTAGTTAGAAGGCATAAGAGAGGAGGAAGTACAAGTTTTCAAGAGAACAGAAAATTTGTCTCTGAACAGGGACAGGTAGTAAGGGTACTTTAGTGAAGTGACCCAGAGTGTGGACCACATTATCAGAGTTCAGTAAAAGCTACACCCAGATACACAACTACACCCAGATAAACCCAAGGTTTATCCACAGAGCAAAAGGCATGTATGGAAGCATTTACATCCATCTATTAAATTTTAAAATATGTTTTTCTTACCAACACTGTAAGACAGTCAAATAATCAAAAATACTTCGAGATGTCATTATTTCGTCTAAAGTGTATTCTTCTTGGAACTGGGAATACCTAAATACAAAAGAAGGAGTTATAAAGTGTGAGATAGTAATTGTAGTTTTTGTTGAAAATGTCTCTGTCCATATTTAGAGATAATAACATATGAATATTGGTTTCATAACCAAAAGACAGACTATGAGTAGTTCTGACCTTCAATAAATAATTTTAATTGAGTTCTTTTTTTAAAAAAAAGCTTAATTCTGTAATATCTATGCTGTATAATAAAAAAATCTGGCTGGTCTGTATCCTGGATTCATGCCATGGTGTTTCTGAAACCCTCAGAATCTCTTGAGTGATAGGAAGGTCTTTGTTATGTAAATGAGTGACTCACAGTAGGTCACAGTTGTCTTCAAAATGGGAGATCAGCCATGTGCATGCAGGCTTTAGACTTTTGAGTTGATTCACCCTCTGGAGAAGAGTAAGGCTGGGGACAATTTAGTTACATGGCCAGTGATTTACTAAGCATGCCTACCTAATGAAGTCAAATAAAAACTTTGGTCACAGAAGGGCTGTCTTGCAGGGGAACACCTTGATGGGCTGAAAAGGCAACAGGAGGTAACCTGCCCTCCTCTACAGGGAGAGAGAATCATGGAAGCTCTGCAGTGGGACCCTCCCAGACCTAGTCCTTTGTGCCTCTTCATTTGACTCTGCCCAGTGTGTATCCTTCATAATGAAGCTATAACTATAATTATAGCACTTCCTGAGATCTAAAAGCTATTCTAGGTATAGGGACAGGGATCTCCATAGGTAGGGAAAAGATAGGGTAAAGGCCCCATTAGACTCAGAAAGCCAGACAGCTATAATCAAATAGCTATAATCAAACATAAAGGCAGCCAGATTCCAACAGTCAGAGAGACACAGACAAAGAGACTGGTTCCGGGAAGGTCCCCAGGCAATCTGATTAACATGAAGAACACAAACTCCCCCTTTTGACCCACCTGTAATTTCAAAGAAAAGTCACATAGCTATGAGAAATCGAGGCAGAGATAACTGATAAGCCCAGGAGCCAACCAGATTCCAAGGGCCGATCCACGGGAAAAACCTCAATAAAAAGGGGCTACAAGGAAGGGCCCACAGAGTATTTTGCTTTCGAATGATCTCTACTCTTCGAGTAGCTATCTATCATCTCCTTTTCCCCCTTTTTCACCACTTTTAAGTAAATTGTCCTCTAAATAAATTTGTCTTCTCTTAATTTAAACTCGGTTTCTTTAATTCTTTACTGTAGCTGGGTTTACGATCGCCGGGAAATATATTTTCTAGCAGGACAGCAGGTCACAGTCCACCTCCGGACGTAACATAGGAAGCTATCAAACCTGAGGGGAGTCACTGGACTCTTGGGATTCATAGCCAGTCAGCAGTGTGGTGGCCTGGCATACTACCTGAAGCTGGTTTCTGAAGTGAGGGGAGATTATAGAGGGCTGAAGCCTCAACTCATTCAGTCTGCATTAACTCTGGTTGTCTGTGCTAGAACTGAGTTGCAGGGCATGCAGCTGGTGTTAGAGTACGTGGGGATTAAAAGAGAACATCATATTTTTTTTCCTTGTGAATTGTAAGACATAAGTTCCTTAGAAGCAAAATTAAATGATTTGCAATTCAGCCATCTTTTGTGGTGATGATATGTAAGTACATTTAGTAAATGCTATTGGAGCTCTTAAATAAATATACAAAACCCATAATAAATTATCTGATTCTTAAAAACACATTTCCCTTCTGATCACTGCAAAGAAGAAATTTATTTTTATTCCCTTTGATTCCTCTATAATATAATCAGATAGCTTCAGAAACCACTCTAGAGAAAACAGCATCACAAAAAGAGTTTAGAAAAGATATTATCAACTACTACTGGGAAACTAACAAACAATTCAAAATTTTAGATGCTAAAACCTGCACAACTTAGATCTATGTGCCAAGTGTATTTACTTCTAAAGTTAACTTTGATCATGAACCACTTCCAGAAATTATCTTGTTTGGGCCACATCCTGTGCTAGGCACAGCCCCTATCTGCAAACAACGCAGAATGAGTCTATGGCAAAGAAACACACAATTCTAATATGTACAATACAATAAATGCCATGATAGAAATGTTATATTGGTGCTACCAAAGCACACAGATGGGCATTAAATCCAGATGCCAGAAGATAAATAAAAGGTGGGAGCAAAAGAATCCCTTGCAGAAGTAGCAGCACATGCAAAGCCTGTCAAGGTAAAAGACTACTGAAGGCAAAAAATCTGGGAGGGAATGTGCAGGCAAGATGAAGAAGATGGGCAGAAGAATGAATATGGATCAGGTGGTGATTACATTTTATACTGAAAAGTGAAAAACTTTTAAACTGGGGTGTAACAAGATTAGGTCTGGATTTCAGGAAGGACAGTGAGATACAGAAGAGGGATGGTAAAAGGCATTAGTAAAAGAAAGTAAGCCAGTGAAGAGACTGGGGCTAATAATTAAGGCAAGAAACAATAAGGGCTAAAGTAGGAAACTGGAAGTGAAAGACAGAGCAAAGAGACGAATTCAAAACATAGTAAGGAGACAGAATCCCTAGGACTTCATCCCAAACTTTACACAAACATATGTAAAAGAGAATCTCCAATAACTGGTCAGAAAATCCAGAATTCTCTTCATCATGGCCAAGCAATATCTAATATAAATTACTATCTAAAATTTCTGAACCAAACCCAGAATGTTCTTCATGGCTGATTCAGAGTTTTAAATGATAAAAATAACATCCAGAAATAACATTTCTCTATTGTTATTGTTTGTGCCTAAATGTCCCCCCAGAGCCTCATGCAGTAAGAGGTAACTGAATCAGAGGTGACTGGATCAGAGGTGACTGGATCAGAGGTGGCTGGATCTAGAGTGTGTGATGCTGGGATTAAGGGCGTGTGATGACTAAATCAATCCACTGATTAGTTTGGCACGGCGCTGATCGTGGCAGCCTGGATAAGATACAAGGCACAAGAAGAAGCTGTTTAGGCCCCTTTCTGTTTCTTTTGCTTGCCTTGCTGCCTTCTGCCTGTCTGCTGTGCCACCCTGCCTTGGAGCCAGCTGATTGTGGACTAAAACCTCTACAACTGTGAGCTAAATAAACCTTTCCTCCCTCAACTTTGCGTGTTGGGTATTTTGTCTCAGTAACAAGAGAGAAGTAACTAAGATACCTATTCAATGTACCTGAGAATTTATAATACATAAGAGAAGATTCACTAGGGCAAGCAACTCATGTGTCTTATTCACTGCTGTAGCAGCAGCAGCCAGAAGACCGGCTTGTGTGTAGCAGGCTACTGAACACATATTTGATGAATGAATGGAATTCTTTAAGAAGAATAAATGAGTGTTTGGTTAGGCAAGGAGCTAAAATAAAGAAGGACATAGAAACTTTTGTCTCTGGGGAAAAATCAGAAGCTCATTTCAGAGCCTCAAAACCAGGACACTTTATGGCTACCAATTCCTCAGCACAGCAGTACAATTCCATACAGCTTCAGGAGAGCATAAATAGCAGTAAAATATAGTCTGTAAGTGGTACTGACAAAAGGGTGAAATTATCAAAATAAGTTTTAATGTTTATGACTGATGAATGGTGGGCTCTGTTGATACTATTAAAACCAGCAGAAATTCTCTCCTTACAACACAGTGACAGGGTCCAATCCAATTAAATTGAATAGGTTGAATTGGTGAGCAATACCACTTGAAAATTAAAGCTAAGAACACATTACTGGAAAACAGAACCTAACTAAAGAGATAGTCATGTCAGCAGCAAACTCTCTTTACTCTATTTGACCTCAATCCTCTACACATACACACAAAATAGGAACATGAAAAAACTTACGGGATACAATGAATGCAGTACTAAGAGGGAAATTTATACACATCCCCAAAACAGAGCAAACCCTAATAAACAAACTAATGACGAACCTCAAGGTCCTAGAAAAAGAACAACAATCCAAATCCAAAGCTATTTATTATAAGGAAGGAAATTACAAAGATCAGAGCAGAAATTAATGAAATTGAGACTAAAAAAACAATACAAAGAGTCAACAAATCAAAGAGCTGGTTCTTTGAAAGAATAAAAAAAATCCTTAAGCAATCTTACGCACCCCCCCAAAAAAGGGAAAGAAAAGACTCAAATCAATGTAATTACAAATGAAAAAGATGAAATCACAACAGACATCACTGAAATGCAGAAGATCATTAGCAACTACTTTGCAAATCTGTATGTCAATAAATTGGAGAATTCAGAAGAAATGGATAGATTCCCAGATACATATGAATTATCAAAATTGAACCAAGAAAATATAAAATCTGTGAGTAATCCAATAACAGGCAGTAAAATTGAGGTGGTAATAAAAAAAGAAAATCTACCCACTAAGACAAATCCTAAATTCATCAGAACTTGATGAATTCACTGCTGAATTCTACAAGAACTTCAGGGAAGAGAAGATCTAATGCCAATACTCCTCGAACTCTTTAATTAAAATGAAAGGAAGAAGTACTCCCAAACTCATTCCTAGGAAGGAACATTACTCTGACTCCAAAACCAGACAAGGATGCAACCAAAACAGAACTACAGGCCAATCTCTCCAATGAATCTTCAACAAGATCCTGGCAAACAGAATGCAACAAATCATCAAAACGATCATACCCTGTGACCAAGTAGGCTTCATTCTTGGGATGCACAAATGGTTCAACATAGGCAAATTAATAAATAATACATCACATAAACAGAATCAAGAACAAAAACCACATGACCATATCAACAAATGAGAAAAGGCTTCTGACAAAATTCAACTTCCATTCACAATGAAAAAGAATCCCAAAGAAAATAAAAGCCACTTATGACAAATCAAAGTCAACATATTAAGTGGGGAAAAGCTGAATGCTTTCCCTCTAAAATCAGGTTCAAGATAAAGATGTCCACTACCAACTTTTTTTTTTTTTTTGGTTTGTTTGAGACAAGGTCTCGCTACATAGTTCAGGTTGCCCTTGAACTCACTATGTAGCCCAGGTTGGCCTCGAACTCACTGCAATCTTCTTGCCTCAGCCTCCCAAATGCTGGGATTAGAGGCATGTGTCACTGTGCCTAGCAGATTACTGACACTCTTGCTCACCACAGTATTCAAAACATTAGCCAGAGCAATCAGGAAAGAGAAAAGAATAAAAGGGAGATACATAAGAAAGAAAGAAGTCAAATTATCATTATTTGCACACAACATGATCCTTTACATAGAAGAACCAAAAAATTCCAGCAAAAGACTTCTAGAATTAATACAAGATGCAGCAACGTACTGGACAGAAAATCAACACACAAAAATCAATAGCGTTCCATCCTCCTCCATTGTTGATGGGAATATAAACTAGTATAATCACTATGGAAATCAGTATGGAGATTCCTCAAAAAACTAAAAATAGAAATTTTATTCAGCCCTACTATTCCCCTTCTACGTATCTTCCCAAAAGAGTTAAATACATCTTATTATGGTGATGCATGCATACCAATATTTATAGCAGCAAAATTCGTAACAGCTATATCTTGGGAGCAGTGTGTATGTCCATCAACAAATGAATGGATACAGAAAATGTGGTATCTATATACAGTGAAGTACTATGCTGCCATAAAGAAGGATAAACTTGAGTGATTTGTAGGAAAATGGGTGTACCTTGAGACCATAATGTTCAATGAAATAAAACAGAAGCTTAAGTATCATGTGTGGTTTCTCTTATATGAGAAACCCAAAGTATAAGTAAATTAAAGAGCAAAATAAAAGAAAGATAATAGGAAACAGGGAGATAGATATTTTGCAAATGGGAAGCGGATCAAGAGATGTTGAGGGGAGGGGAATGAGAGGTAGAAAGAATTAAATAGGTTATGTACATTTACCAACTACTCACAATGAATGTAATCATTAGATATCACAAACATGTACTAATAAAAAAAGACAGAGAACCAATGAGATTTGTGCTGAGATTTGATGGCTAAGTAGATAGATGTTCACAAAACAAGACAAAGACAGATATTCTAGGAAAAGCTAAGAGTATAAATAAAAACATAGAAGCAACTAATGTAGAGCATACTGGGGAAAAAAAATTCTTTGGTGAGGCTAGCGATTGGGAATATTGAAGGAAATAATAGGAAATGAGACTGGCAAAGTAGAATGTGGTCAAATTAGCAGAGGTGTATCGTCTCATAGGAAAGAGCCTGAAATTATCATATAAACAATAGGAATTCACCAATGATTTCCAATACCCTTGGGTCTTCCACAAAATACCCTTAGATCTAGAGTACGGAATTAAATATCATTAAATCAGGTATGTCCTAAATTCAAATACCAATTTAAAATCAGGAGACTGCAGAGAGCTAGGAGCAGAATGACGTATTAGTAATATGCGGTAGAGATCCACTGTGGTATAAAATATCTTTTGTCATTGTTTTATGTTTATTAAATGTGGCAAAATTTGTTTAATAGGTCAGAAACACTTCTTATGTCCCAGGCTCTGAATTGAGACCACTAAGCATTAAGAACATAAACAAGAGGTAGCTCTTGTCCTCTAGGAGTTTATAATCTAGTGCAAGGAAATATGTATGTATATATAATATTGCCACAACTTAAAATTTAGGCATATTAGAATTTCTGTGAGCCTCATATTCCTCATCTCTAAAATGAGAATAAAGCCAGACAAGGCAGCACATGCCTATAATTCCAGCACTCAGGAGGCTGAGGTAGGAGGATCATCACGAGTCTGAGGTCAGCCTGAGCTACACATTGAGGCTAGCCTGAACTACATACTAGTGAAACCCTCTCTCCAAAAAACGGGGGGTGGGGAGATCTGCCTTATGGGGTCCTTAAGGTGATTAATATAAATGTACATACTCAGCACAATGACCATCTTGGAATGTAATAAAGTAACTATTTTTCTTTTATTGTCTGGCAATGCTATGGCTTGGGTGTGTCCCCCAAGGCTTCCTAAATTGAAATTTAATACCTATTGTGAGGTATTAAGAAGGGAGAACTTAATCAGACTATGGTGTCTAGAGGTGAGGCCTCTGGGAAATGATTATGATTAGGTAAGGTCTTCGAGGTGAAGCCCTCATCATTGAATCTGGTGACCTTATAAGAGGGAGAGAGACTGGAAGAAACACAGACCCACATGGACGTTCCCTGTATCTTTCCATGTGATGCCCTCTACCACCTTAAGACTCTGCCAGCAACAGGACCATCACAGATGTGGAACTTTGTCCTTGCTTCTTCAGAACCATGAGCCAAAATCAACCTCTTCTCTTTATAAGTCACTCAGTCTGTGATAATTATGTTATCAACACAGGAAATGGACTATACATGTGGTGGCTGCTTTTATAGAGATTCTGGTGGTGTGGTATCAATTCAATTTCCAGTAAACCAATTCTGTTAGCAGTCACTGAGTACCTGTTATGAGCCAGGCATTGCACTTGGCACTAGTGAATCAAAGATTATTGATCTGTAACAATATCTGGTGTAATTTTACTTCAGATTATTTTCAGGATATAATCATATTGTTTTAATGGAATAAGAGTTAATGACACTAAAGTAATTTAAATGCTTCTTAGTTACTAATATGCATTTTACAAACTCATTTTTGATGCTGGGGATTGAACCCAGGGCCTCGTGTATGTTAAGTACAAGCTCTACCACTGAGATACACCCCTTAGCCCCAGTTATGTCTTTTAATACCAGATGCTCAGGATTTTTTTTAAAGTGTCATTAAACTTTAATGGTATTCTAAATAAAAACGAGCCAAAACCTGGAACCAGAAGGTTGTCAAAAGTTAGGAACAAGTTTTGATTTGTAGTTTTTCAATTTTTTTTTTTTCTGCACTCTTGAACCCAGGGCTGGGCTCAAACTTTCAATTGTCCTGCTTTAGTCTCCCTGAGTATTATAATTACAGCATACACCAGCATGCCTGACTCTTTTATTTTTAACTTTTTACTATTACTGGGGGGTGGGTACTGGGGATTGAACCCAGGGCCTTCACACTGAGGCATTTTTTATTTTGAGACAGAGTCTCACTAATTTGCTAAGTTCCCCAGGATGGGCTGAAACTTGTGATCCTCCTGCCTCAGACTCAGAATTACAGGTCTGTACCATCATGCCAAGCAGGCACCAGCTTCCATAAGAAAAAAATAAAATAAAACATTCTAATTAATATCTTTGAGGTCTTACATTTGCTTTTCACATATACAGTGACAAGTTAGATGGTAGGCTACACCAGGTATTCATTATTTCATATCTCTGAAATACTTACGGGTTATTAACTGAGTGTTTATGATTTTTCCATCCAATTTTCGCAAAGTGTTCAATTTTTGTTCCTGCAGAGAGAGAAAACATTTATTAGTGTGTTAATGTTTTCCTGTTGCTTATTAACCAATGTAGCAATGGTACTCAGTGTTCTGCTAAATATTTCCATATTTTCTGTTGCATAGATATTGGTAGTAAAGATTTCAACCCAGATCCCTTATATACTTTTTAATAATTAAATTTGGGTATATTTAATGAATTTTACCCAAATTTAATTATTGAATAAACTAAGAGGCATCTGAGATGAAAACAGTTCAAAGTGTTCATTCTTCATAGCATAACTGGGGTCCAGTTTCAGTAATTAAAATACACAGTCTGGAGCCACAGTGGTCTATGGCAGGAGAGCACCACCAGCAATTCCTGTAGTCTTCCAACACCGTGAGGCCCCCTGAGTGGGTGGTACAAGTCACCCCCTTCAGGGCCCCAGAAGCACCGCACTTCTTCCCCTTGGTTCTAATCAAGTCTTTAGAAGAATTAAATCCTTTCAAGAACTATGTATGCTCTTTAAATTCCTAACAGAAAACATAAATATGTAATAGTGTCAAGAAAACAAAAGCAAGTACACCAAGAAGGTAAAACTTGCAAAAAATTTATATTCCCTACTTCTAAAAAAACAAAATGGGCTGGGGATGTAGCTCAAGTGGTAGAGCACTTGCCTAGCAAGTGCAAGGCCCTGAGTTCAATCCCTAGCACCAAAGGAAAAAAAAAAACAAAAAACAGAATGAAACAGGCTTTGAATTCTCATTTGGAGCTAGAGAAGCCCAGGAAGGAAAAAGTTCACTGATCAGAGTTGATGTTATAGATGGCACAGTAAAGTAGAAAATTCCAATTTCAGTTTTATCTCTATATTCTCTGTCAAAGAGGATGCTCTTCAAAGCAGAAATGACATACATACAATTCAGCAAAACTTACACCAATCATAGCAAAAATTTTAAAAAAGAAGAAGATAGATTCCATGTTGGTGGTCTTTAGCAACAAGACATGTTGATCTGGAGACCAATATGAGTAAAAATAAGCCAAATTAAAAAGATTTTGTGATTGAATTAGCGGTTGGCTCAAAGTAACATGCTGTCTGCGTATCAGCAAGACAACTAAGTTGCTCAGGACATCTTTTTGGACTAGAGATGTGTGTCACTGTGGCTGGCTCAATATTAATGTGTTGTTTTGATAACTGAAATGTGACTATGGAAGAACTGTAATTGGCTCTGAATTTTTAAAAAATCATATAGTAACACAGACAAAAGAGAATGAAAAATAAGCCTGGTAAATGTTAATGTTTAGGGAATCTGGGAAAAGGTATTAAGTTTTTTTATACTATTTTTATACTATTTACACATCCTCATTAATTATGAAATATTATAATAAGCATATTACAACATCCTTTAATAAGTCTAAGAAAAAAATAAATCTAAAAACAGCATACCATATTTTAAAACTGACAATCTTTCAAATGACAACCATGAACAAACTTAGTTTTAAAATTATAATCCGGCTACATTCACTATTTAGGAAAGTAAGACAATTTATAATATTTAAACAATAATATATCACAAAATTCATTTTCCTTCCAACTTTACAAAATAGGTCAAAAAACAAACTAAAAGAAAAGCACTGTTTTAGCCAACTACAAAAGAAAATTCAAAGCAAAACATGTTTCAATACCTACAATAAATTCTCAATAACTGCCTAATGCCCCTCAGCTATGTGCAGGGATAAGAAACCAAAAAATTAATACAACAAATTTATTATTTAAAATTAATTATAGCTATATGAGAAACAGTGAAAAGAATGGATGTTTCATAGTATGGTAGATCTGAGGAGTTTTTTCCTTTTGGGGGGAGGGATCTTTTTTGGGGTTTTTTTGGATTTTTTTTTGTTTTGTTTTGAAACAGGGTCTTACTTTGTAGTGCAGGCTGGCCTTGAACTCACTAGATAGCTCAGGCTGGCCTCTAACTCACAGTAATCCTCCTGCCTCAATCTCCTGAGTGCTGGGATTACAGGAGTGCACTGCCATACCCAAATGGTAGATGAGTTTAAAACACTCTTCTATAACCTACAAGAAGTTATTTAAATTCCCTAAGCTACAGTTTGAAAAATACACACATACCTGTCTCCTAAAATAGTTTGATTTTGTATGTAAAATATCTGTTATGCATGTGACATTTAACAAGGGGCAACTGCAATTCCTGGAGAATTGCTGCACAATGGAAAAAACAGGAGTTTTTAAGGAAGATGAAATTAGAAGTGAATGCAGATTCTGCTACTTACTGGGGCAAATCAAAAACTTCTCTAGATATCAGACTCTTCAGCTATAAATGGGGTAATAACATCCCTGATGATGGATTGTTCCAAGAACTGAGTGAGATAACATATGTATGGAAATTCATTCATTCATTCATTCATTTAACAAGGGTCTATGGAGTATTTAAATATGCTGGGAAATACAGAAAAGAAGGGAGAAAAAACTTCCTTCTGACTAAGTTATATGCCAAATACTGTGCTAGGCTGATGTATTCAAAGTAAACACAGGGTTGAGGATGTGGTTCAAGTGGTAGAGGGCTCGCCTAGCAAGCAGAGCCGATGAGTTCAATCACCAGCGCCAAAAAAAAAAAAAAAAAAAAGGAAACACAACAGGCATAATCTGCTTCACAGAGCTTATGGACTAATAAAGAGGAAAATAATGACCAAGTAAAACCACATATGATAAATGCATGACTATAAGTAGTGCTAAGTACTATAAAGGAAAATAATATGGGACTATCTATAAAAGAGAATAACCAGAGGGATCTACTTCAATTTAAATAGTGCAGGAAGACCTTTCTTTGGAAGGTTAAACAATATCAGTCTGAACTCAGGGCTTTGTGCATGCTAGGCAAGCACTGTACTACTGAGACTTACCCCTCAGCCCACTCTTTCTATTTTTAAAAATTATTTCTTGTTTCCATGCCAGTTTTCTAGTCCTGCTGAATGTAAGCTCAGGGGGGCTTAACAAAAATAAATAAATAAATAAATAAATAAATAAATAAATAAAAATAGACTCTTACTGTTATACTGTAATTGATAGTTAATACATATTTTGGTACCTGAATGCTATGGACTACACTGTGATCCCCTACCCTAAAATCATACGTTGAAAAAAAAAAATCTTATGTTGAAGTCCTGTCTCCAGCTGAATGTGACATGGTACCTTTATAGGTACAATGGACTGAACGTTTATGCCTGTCCCAAATCCATATCCCCAAGGTGATACCACCTGCTATCACCTTGGGATGCTATTAGGAGGTAGGGTCTTTGTGAGGTAATTAGCTCATAAGGACAGAGCCCCCAAGAATGAATTAGTGTCTTTATAAAAGAGCACCCAGGCTGGGTGTGGTGGTGCATGCCTGTAATCCCAGCACTCAGGAGGCTGAGGCAGGAGGATCACTGTGAGTTCAAGGCCAGCCTTAGCTACATAGTGAGTTCAAGCCCAGCCTGAACTATTCAGTGAGACTCTGTCTCAGAAAAAAAAACAACAAAAATAAATAAATTAATTAATTAAATAAAAGAGTACCCAGGAGCTCTGCTTCTGTTCCTCACGTGAGTGCATAAGAAGATGATGTCTTCTATGAGCCAGGAAGCAAGTGCTCATCAGACAATGAATCCACCAGTGCCTTGCTCTTAGACATCCTGACCTCCAGAACTGTGAGAGAAAAAATTCTGCTGTATAAGTCCCTAGTCTATGATATTTTTGTCACAGTAGCACAAGTAGATTAATACACTGAAAGTGGGGCTACACTGAGCCAAAGAGTAAAACATGGCTTTTCTGGCTTTGGAGCCAGAAAGTAGGCTTTGAGAAAACTACTAGTAAAAGCCTGGAGTGCCTGGAAGACACTATCAGTAGAATCTTCCAGGTTCTCTGAAGATGCTGCAGGATAGGCTTGTAAGCAGACAAAGAAAATCTGGCTGGGAACTGGAGGGAGATCTTTGCTATAATAGCAGTAGCACTTTTCATACTATTGCCTGCAAGTATGTGGAAATTAGAAAACAAGCAAAATACTGAAGTTGCCACCTGGTTTCTTCTTGCTGCTTATAGTAAAATTCTGTATCTCTATACTGAGGAAAGATCGTTGAATAAAGAAAACCTAGGTCTAAATATTTTTTGAAAATTTTCTCCATGTGATAAAAGATCCTAAAATTAAGAAATGTCCTTTCAGCAAAGAGTGAATCCAGGACACTGGCAGGAAAACAGTCTGAGAAACAGCTCAGGCTGTGACAAACCTTTGGCTAAAATCTCAGCAAGATCTAAGGAGGGGATGCCTTGAACATACTTCAGACAAAGGGCTACTAGGAAGCCTAGACTCTTGTCCCTTACCCATCTCAGAAGGGACACATGGTAGAAAAGAGCTTATCTCATGAGATTTGAGGTATGCCTAACAAAGCAAGCCAAGAAGATTCTCAGGAGATCCACAATGTTCCTAAAACACAAACAATCTACAAAAGGAATTTTTGGGTGGAGCAACATTTTTGTTTAACCTGGGTGGTGATGTAGGTAACAAGCTATCAGCTTTTAAGAATTCACTAAAGTGTACACTCATGTTCACTATATACTTACGTGTTGTATACTTCTCCGTACTGAGTTATAACACGCAACACAAAACTTAGATTTAAAAAAATATTAAATCTGGCTCAATCCACTAAACTTGACTCCATAATTTCCTAGAAAGTTACAAACCAATGTTTGAAAAATTCTGACCTAAAGTAAGAGCCACGGTTATGAGAGAAATTGAAAGAAAGAATATTGTTTACAGATAAATTTGATAGGGCATAGTATGAGACTGGGGTGGGCGAAAGGGAGAAAAAAGAATCAAAGTTGGACTGCGCTGCAGGTCTCCCAACCACATGAACACCTCGGACTGGTGAGTGCCAGCATCCCAGGCTGGCACAGGCCATGCCCACTGCGCTGACGACTCCAACACAGGTCTCCCGCCTGCCCACACATCAGCAGAGTCTAAATCCATTAACATGCATAAAATCTAGGACTCAACACCGCTGACACTATCTTGTGCTCGATCACTTTTTTTGTTGTTGTTCTTTTCTTCATTACTTTCTTTTTCCTTCCCCTTTCCAAGTCACCAATACCAAGTAGAGCCAACCATGCCCTGGTCACTGAAGATAGTTCTGGAGACATAAAGGTCATAAGAGCCAAGAAACGCATATACCTAGAAGAAACCGTTAGAAAAGACTTTTCCTAGAAAAGCACTGATACCTGTTTTAATGTAACCTCCCACAAAATATAAAATCAACACAGAGAGCAAGCTAAAAGGGGTGAATTACATAGGTATACAAAGAAAATGACAAGACAAAGAAGTAAAACACAACCCCAGACCCCCAGCTCATCCAGAACAAATGCAGAGGACAATGACATAGAGGAAATCAGAAGACACCCAATCAAACTCTCAGATATGATAGCAGCAGAAGTTAAAAAGCAGATAGGTGAGGCTATAGAGAACATCAAACTAGAAATAAATGCCCAAGTCAAAAAAGAGATGACAATCATAAAGACCTTCTTAGTGAATTCAGGGTAGAGACAGATAAAAAAAACAGAGGAGCTTAAAAAACAATGGAAAACGTGAACATTCAACTTAATAAGGAAATGGAACCCATGAAACAGATCCAAACAGATATCCAAGAAATCAAAAACTCACTTGAAAGTATACACAGCCAACTGAATGAAAGCAAAGATAGAATCTCAGACCTAGAAGACAAATTGGCAATTAGTGACAATGAAAAGAAAGACCTCTTAAAAATAGCTAGAGACTATGAAAAATCACTACAACAGCTATAAGATGATGCAAAGAAGAACAATATAAGAGTGATTGGAGTGAATGAAAAAGCAGGAGACAATGTGAAGGATCTAAAAAGATTATTTGCAGAACTAATGACAGGAAACTTCCCAAGCACAAGAAGAGAACACGATATACAGGTAAGTGAGGCATATAGAACCCCAATTACCCATGACCAAAGTAAATCTATACCAAGACATATAATAATTAAGATTCCAGAAATTCAGCAAAAGAACAGAATACTGAAAATTATTAGAGAAAAAAACCAAATCACCTATAAAGCTAAACTCATCAGAATCAGAGGATTTCTCAACACAAACCCTTAAATCAAGGAGAGCCTGGAGCAAAATATTTCAAGTCTTAAAAGAAAACAATCTCCAACCTAGATTGATGTACCCAGCCAAACTATCTTTCAAATTCAACAATGAAATAAGACACTTCCATGATAAAGAACAACTGAAGAAATTTATGACCTCCAAAACCACCTCTACAAAATATTTTGAGATATCTTGGAAAAGGAAAAAGTTAACTATAATTACATGGACACTAATAAAACGCGACCAGGTAAGACAAGCAGTTGAACTGAGGTGAAATACAGAACCAACAACAGAAAAGATCTATGATAAAGGTAAGTCAATACATAACAGCTGAAACCATCAATGTAAATGGGCTCAACTCATCAATCAAAGAAACAGTCTAACAGAATGGATCAAGAAAGATGATCTGGCAATATGCTGCATACAAGAGACACATTTAACCCAAAAGGAAATACATAGACTGAAAATCAAAGAATAGAAAACAGTATTTCATGCAACAGGAACCTGGAAAAAAGCAGGGTTAGCTATCCTAATCTCAGACAAAATGAACTTCAAAGACTAATCAAGAGGGACAACATTACAGTCATTACATACTTCTCAAAGGAAAACTCTAAGAGGAAGAAATAACAATCATTAATATTTACACACCAAATATTGGTGCACCTAAATACATAAAACTAATATTAAGGGCCATGAAAGATCAAATAAACACTAACACAATTATAATGGGAGACTTCAATACCCCACTGTCACAAATAGACAGATCAACTAGACAGAAAATTAACAAAGAAATATCAGAACTGAATCAATTCTGTGAACAAATAGACTTAGCAGATGTCTACAGAGTATTCCACTCTACAACAGCAGAATACACATTTTTCTCAGTGGCACATGGGTCGTTCTCCAAAACAGACCACATACTAGCTCATAAAAGACACTTAAGTAAATGTAAGGGAATTGAAATTATCCCATGCATACTATTGGACTATACTGCAATGAAACTAGAATTAATGGCAACAGAAACCAAAAAACCACAGAAACACATGGAAACTAAGTAACATCCTTCTGAACAATAGTTGGGTCACAGAAGAAATTAAAGAAGAAATGAAGCAATTTATACAGTTAAATGATAATGCTAATACAACATACCAGAACCTATGGGATACAATTAAAGCAGTGCTACAGGGGAAATTTATCACATTGAACTCTCACATCAGGAAGACAGAACAAGCTCAAATAAACAACTTAATGTTGAACCTCAAATGTCTAGAAAAAGAAGATCAAATCAAACCCAAAGCTCATATGACAGAGGAAATTATTAAGATCAGAGCTGAAATCAATGCAATTGAGACTAAGAAAACAATACAAAGAGTCAACGAATCAAAGAGTTGGTTCTTTGAAAGGCTAAACAAAATAGACAAACCCCTAGCCAATTTTATCAAAAAAAGGAAAGGAAAGACCCAAATTCATGCAATAAAAAATGAAAGGGGTGATGTCACAACTGACCCAACAGAAATCCAAAGTATCATCAGCACTTACTTCAAGAACCTATACTCAAACAAGTTGGAAAACACTGAAGAAATGGACAGATTCTTAGAAACATATGAATTACCAAAACTAAACCAAGAAGAGATAAAAATACTAAATAACCCAATATCAGCCATTGAAATTGAAGAGGTAATTTAAAACCTACCAACAAAGAAAAGCCCAGGTCCTGAAAGACTCACAGCTGAATTCTACAAGAAATTCAGAGATAACCTAATACCACTCACTATTCCTCAAACTCTTTAATGAAATTGAAAAGGAAGTAGTACTTCCAAAATCATTCCTGGAAGCAAGCATTACCCTGATACTAAAATCAGAAAAGGATACAACTGAAAAAGAGAACTACAGGCCAATTTGCCTAATGAACATAGATGCAAAAATTCTCAACAAGATACTAGCTAACAGAATGCAATGAATTATCAAGAAGATTATACACTACGACCAAGTAGGATTCATCCCAGGGATGCAGGGATGGTTCAACATACACAAATCGATATATGTAACACACCATATCAACAAAGTCAAAGACAAAAAACACAAGATCATCTCAATAGATGCAGAAAAAGCATTTGACAAAATACAACGCCCATTCATGATAAAAACACTACAGAAATTAGGAATAGATGGTGTATATCTAAATCTGATAAAAGGCATATATGACAAACCAATGGCCAGCATCACACTAAACGGTCAGAAACTGGAAACTTTCACACTAAAATCTGGAACAAGACAAGGTTGCCCACTATCACCACTATTATTCAACATAGTTCTAGAAACATTAGTCAGAGCAATTAGACAAGAGAAAGAAATAAAAGGAATAAAGATAGGAAAGGAAGAACTTAAACTATCGTTATTTGTGGATGACATGATACTCTACATAGAAGACCGAAAAATTCCACCAAAAAACTTCTAGATTTAATAACTAAATTCAGTTGCATTGCTGGATACAAAGTCAACAGCATTCCTATATACAAATAATAAACTCACTGAGAAAGAAATAACAGAAGATATACCTTCCACAATTGCATCAAAAAAAATGAAATACATACTTAGGAATCTATCTAACAAAAGAAGTAAAAGATCTTTACATTGAAAACTACAGCACTCTAAAAAAGGAAATTGAAAGGGCTATCAGAAAATGCAAAGACATACCATGTTCTAGGGTAAGAAGAATCAACATAGGGAAAATGGCTGTACTACCTAAATTACTATACAGATTTAATGCAATTCCAATCAAAATACCATTAACATACTTCAAAGAATTAGAAAGGACAATCATGAATTTGGTCTGGAACCAGAAGAGATCAAGAATAGCAAAAACAATCCTAAGCAACAGGGGCAAAGCAGGGAGCATCACAATCCCCTACCTGAAACTATACTATAAAGTTACAGTGATAAAAACAGCATGGTACTGGCAAAAAGACAGACCTGAGGATCAAAGGAATAGACTGGAAGATGCAGAAACAACTCCAAATACACTTAACTACCTCATCTTCAACAAAGGAGCCAAACACTCTCACTGGAAGAAAGATAGCCTCTTTAAGAAATGGTGCTGGAAAAATTGGCTTGCCACATGCTGAAAACTAAAACTAGATACATATCTCTCACCATGCACTAAACTAAAATCAAAGTGGGTCAAAGATCTAAACATTAAAACAGAAACACTAAATTTACTGGAGAACAGAACAGGAAGAACCCTCAAAGACATAGGTGTAGGAAAAAAATTTATGAACAGAACCCAGACTGCACGGGAAACAATACAAACAATCAGTTCTTGGGACCACATGCTATTAAAAAGCTTTTGCACAGCAAAAGAAATCACCAATACATCAGGGTGAAAACCCACAGACAGGGAAAAAATTTTTGCTAGCTATCCATCAGACAAAGGTCTAACACCTAGAATATACAAAGAACTCAAAAAAATCAAACCTCCCAAATTTAAAGACTCAATCCAAAAATGGGCATCTGAAATGAATAAACATTTCTCAGATGAAGAAATAAAAATGGCAAATAAATATATGAAAAAGTGTTCAACATCTCTAGTCATTCGAGAGACGCAAATCAAAACAACATTAAGATTCCAACTCACTCCAGAAAGAACTGCGTTTATGAAAAAACTCAACCAATAACAAATGCTGGCGGGGCTGTGGGGAAAAAGGAACCCTCCTCCACTGTTGGTGAGAATGTAGATTGGTCCAGCCACTGTGGAAATCAGTATGGAGATTCCTCAAAAAACTAGAACCAGTGGTTCCATTTGATCCAGCTATTCCCCTACTGGGGATCTTCCCAGAAGAATTAAAATCATTGTACCACAGCGATATATGTACAACCATGTTCACAGCAACACAATTTGTTATCGCTAAGTCTTGGAAACAACCTAAATGCCCAAAAACTAATGAATGGCTAAAGAAGATGTGGTTTTTCTCCACAATGGAGTACTATACCGCCATATAAAAGGAAAAACTAGAGACATTTGTAGGTAAATGGATATACCTTGAGAACATACTCTTAAGTGAAATAAATCAGACAGGCATGAGTACATATCGAATTGTTTTTCTGAGATGAGAAACCATAAGTGTAAATAAGGACAAAGAGGTGTAACAGATATTATATAAAAGGAAGATAATACTCAAAAGAGAGGAGAACTAGAAAGAAAGAAGGGGGAAAAGCAGGAAGGGAAAAAAGGAAGGAAAGGGGAAAGGGAAATAATGGAAAAATATGAATAAACCTGCTGTAAATAGTGAAGGAGGGAAAAGAAGGGAGGGGTGAGGAAGAGGGGGGAAAACCAAGATACATTATGTACAGGTACAAAATAACTGTGATGAATACGATCATTATGCATACAATGTACCAATACATGTTCTTGTTAAGAAGAAAAAAAAAAGAATCAAAGTTAACTTATGTTTCTTCTTAGACCATCTGAGTGGACAGAAATGCCACTTACTAAAATGAGGAAGACCAGGGAAGAAGAAAATCTGAGATGATAAAACAGAAGTAAGATTTTGCACTTGAACATGTTAAATTTGAGATGCCCATTAGATACACAAGCAGAGATGACAGGATGCCAACTAGATATAACTGCATAGAGTTCATCACTGGCTATCTTGATATTGCCATCTTCTCTCCACAAGCATATTATCGTGCTTTATTTTCTTCATAGAACTCATACCTATACATAATTATCTTAGTTTTCTCATGTGTTATTGTCTCTCCCCTACCAGAAACTCACACAAAAATCTAAGCTTTTGTCTGTTTATTTGCTGCTTTTGAATAAATGAATTAATATCCCTGATTCTTTGACCCTTCTGAATGTCCTCTGTAGTTTCATTTCACAATTTCCTACCAAAAAAGAAATGGAATATATTTCTTTATCTCTTAATTTCTTTGGTCAACAGTTTAAGTTTCAAAAGGCTTTGAATGTTTCTTCTCTGTCTATCTCTGTCTCTATTTCTCTGTACTGGGGATTGAGCCCAAGGTCTTTACACTAAGCCCACATCTCCAACCCTTTTGTTATTTTTTTTTATTTTGAAACAGGGCTACATAGTGAATTCAAGGTCAGCTGGAATTACATAGTGAGACCCTGTCTCAAGGGGGAAAAAAACCCAAACAAACAATAGGAACTTTCAAACATGACTGATCTGACAGTATACAACTAGGCATTAGTTCAGTCATATAATAGAAAAAAGCAAAATAAAACAAAACCCTGTCTGCACTGTACTATGCTTTACCTAACTAGCTAAGACAGACCAATTGTTGACTATCAACCAAAGAACTAGGATAATTTCCTACAAAATAAAATCAAACATTTTAACTTCATAAAACAACATGGAATAACAGGGATAATTGACTCTTCACAGACTTAAATACTAAGAATAAAATTTGGCTATATAAATCCATTATTAAGAGCTAGGAGCATAGCTCAGTGGCAGACTACCTGCCTAGCATGCACAAGGCCCTGGATTCAACACAAGCACTACAATATATACAAAGTCCACCAAAAAAAAATGTGTACACACTTCAGTGGTTCACCATACTAATAAATGTCCGGAAGCTAACGGCCACCACTTTCAGCACCTCTTTTAATAGTATGGGCCAAAGTTAAATTGTATCAGCCTCATGATAAATTTAGTACTAAAATATTTATATAAGTTTTTCTTTTCCTGATGTAAACGTTGTTTTTGGCAGACTCTGTATATTATCAGGAGCAAGTTTTAAATCTCATTATATTCAGAATTGATAATTCTCATTTTATAGTCCATGATTTAAGAGATAAAATTTGTGCTATTTTTCTTATTTCAATTTTCTACTGTGGGGATTTCTATGAGCTGGTATCCTCCAAAGTTCCTTAATAAATACCTATTATTTCTTATCACATGTACGTAACTAATCAGAAGCCTTAAAAGTTTTGTTAACATACCATATTTTTCCATGTGCTCTTTTCCAGCAGACCCAAACATCTGAGGAGCAACTGGGTGGGCAGACAATCCATATTTATTGATCAGGACATCAAGATGCTTATCAGTTGGAATGGTCCTATCTGGGAACTAAGAGAGAAGGAAAAAGCAAAATGTAGTAAGTAGTTGGCAAAGCTAAGTGTCTTTTTCAACTACTACATAGTAAATTTTTTAAATGGCCAATCTGAATATAACAATAATGTAAACAAATATTTGACTAGTCAAAATGCTACAAAATGGTCATGTTCGAACTAGGTCAGAAAATGTTATTAGGTTCTTGCCAGGATGAAACCTATTGGATAGGCTGTCGACACTGCGATTCAATGTTGGAAATTGTTTGTAACAGATGAATTGGGACTGGAATTGACAAAAAATCAATTACAACAGACAGAACAATATGTATGTGCCCAAAGAACTCTGCAAAAGAATTCTGGAGCAGACCAGTGATAGATAGGTAAAACATCACAAGAACCTCCTAACAAAATAGCAAGACCAGCAAGATGTCAAGTATCTCCTATGAAAATAGACAGGAAAACAAAACCCATGTGCTATCACTGTAAATGATACTTGTATATGGAACATGTTGTTTTTATGTGTGAAGACTGCCTTAGGCGAAGATTATTTGAAGTATAATTGAAGTAAAGATTATTTTTGTTGCACATTTTTATTTTCATAATAGTTCATATAGGAATTTACTGATGCTATTATTTTTTAGATTTTGTAAACAAAAAACAATTGATGTTGAAAATGTTGTTTATTATAAACATTAAAAAAGTATTATTAATTTAATACTTTATTTTATTGACATATTATTCTCCTGGTAGTTAAGAATGCTTAGAAGGTTCTTCTTTTTCACTTTGGTAGCCTGAGATAACATGTAAGAAATGTTAGAAGAGGCCATGTAGAGAAGTCATAGGAAGGTTAAGAGGAACGGCCAATCATAGAGGAGGTGGCCCTGAGACAGGGAGAGACAGATATTCAGTCATTTCAGCACCTCCAGCTGAGCCTAGCTTCCCAGTGGGACCCATGAGGCATCAGACAGGTGAGCAGTAATTTTGGGTGTTCCAACCCAGTTGAATCCTCAAATCACCCCCTGGCCAACATCCTATTGTGTAGAAGAATTACTTAGCCAAGTGCAGTCACCTACAGAATTGTAAACAATAAATTGCTCATTGTCTTAAGCCATTAAATTTTTGGGTGACTACTATGTAACAATAAATAACAAAACAGTGGGGGAAGGTATTTCGGGCTGCATTACATGGTGTAAATTGCAGTTTCACTCAATGCCCTGATTTTGAAATGGTCTCCCCCACCCGCCCTCTGTGTCTCTGTGTGTGTGTGTGTGTGTGTGTGTGTGTGTGTGTGTGAGAGAGAGAGACCAAACCTAGGACCTTGTACATGCTAGACAACTGCTCTGCCACTAAGCTACACTCCTAGCCCACTGCTATTCTCTCTGTACTTAGATTCACGAGCCCCTGTAGTTTAGAAATTTATTAGCTCAAATTTATCAACTGATATTAACCTTAACATTCCAATTGTAACATTTAAGATCTCTACTCCAATACAATGCAAGCATAAAATTTGCCACTGTGATGATCCATAATCCCTTGGTCCAATATCTTGACTCTAGCTAGAAAATTTTTCCATCAAGCCTCTGCCTTATGAGGAAATTTCCTTCCTTGTCTTTTTCTATAAAATCTGTTTGCAATTTCTAAGAAGTGGAATTACAATTTCTTCTGCACAATTCTTCCAGCAGATATAAAATGGACCACTACTGAAGTCATTCTTGTCTGCTAATGATTTTAACAAGATTTTAATGTTCCTAGCCTTAATTATAATTCATTAATACATTAAAATAAAAATGTGAGGCTGGGGATTTAGTTCAGTGGTTAGAGTGCTTGCTTCACAAGCACAAGATCATGAGTTCAATCCCCGGCACCAGGAAAAAAAAAAAATCTAAAATAAATAAATGTGAGCCGGGCATGTTGGTGCATGTCTGTAATCCTAGCACTCAGGAGGCTGAGATAAGAGGATTGCCTCGATTTTGAAATGGCAACATAGTGAGTTCAAGGTCAACTTGAACTACATAGCAAGACCCTGTCTCAAAAATAAATAAAATAAATAAATAAATAAATAAATAAATAAATAAATGCGGACTTTCATTTGGCAGTCTCTGTTGTGGTCTCTATGACCTTCCTTCTAAAAGCTCATTACAATTTAGAGATGAAAATGTGTAATATCCTTGAAAACCAACACTGATGAACAACATGTTGTCAGACTGTAAGAATTTACTAAAGACAATACAATCCATAAAATTAAAATAAACAATTAGTAGAAATATGCCTAAAAAAATTATACACCCACCTTATGCTTTTTTTCAAGAAATTTAACCTTACTCACAAAAGGCTACATCATACCTGACAACCTTGACAGACAGGGCCATCAAACTCTTTCAGATATATTTCACTAACTTCTCTACTACAACCCGTAATCCTCGACACTCCCCTTTTCTATCAGGCCCCTCCTTGTGTTTACCATGAGCCAATACTTAACAGTCCTTTCACTGGAAATAGTTCTCAATGTAACCAAGCCATCCCCACCACGAACCCAGAGACTATCAGTCTCATCTCACCTTACCTCACTTCATGTGAGACAAACAGAAAGTTCAACCAACCCAACTGGTTTTCCAGACCAAGCACTGTGTCAGTCCCTTCACCAGGCCTAATTACGCATTAGCCCTCTAAACTCTTTCCATGGTATCCCATTAACATCTCACTCCTCGATAACTGTATTAATTCAATCTATAATATGGGCCTCCTTGGCTGGTTCCGTCTTGGTCTGGAAAAGTGGGCCCAGTCCTTCACTCAAGGGTCCTGTACTTTACAACACCTTTTCTCACTACACCTCATTACTGGCCTATTCTAATCAGGAATCTTCTTCCTTTGCAGCCAAAAATCCCACCTGGGCCTGCCCACTAACTGGACAGGAACATGCATCTTAGCCTATTTATCCCCCAATATCAACATGGCCTCCAACAACCAGTCCCTCCTTGTTCCCATCACTGACCACATCCGCCAAAAAAAGGGGAGTCGCTCGAATCCCCCATTCGTATAACATGAGGGATAACCATAAACAGTGCCCCCTGGGGTGGGAGATAGACCACTTCTCTAAACTTCTACCAAAGCTTATCACAAGACCTACAGGAGAGCCTAAGTAAAATTTCACAACACCTAATCAAGATCCAGGACCAGTGGGTCATTCCTGTTCTGTACCATCATGCACTTTATCCAAACAGCAGACACCAACAAATCCCTCATGAGTAGAAGAAACACAAACCTAGACAGTACCTCAACATAGCAGGAAGTAACCAGAGAAAAAACAATATTCTGTTTCCAATCTTCCTTTCCCTGTCCCCAACAGCCCCTCTTAATTTTTTTTTTTATTATTATTATTTTTCACTTCCTTTCACTATAACAAAAGGCTGAACTGTTATCTTAAAGTTCTGCCTACTGGCCTAACTCTTCATCCTAGGTTTAAAACCGGCTCACTGGAAAAAAGGAAATTTAAGCCTTCCAACTTCCTCATTCCCTGGCCTAAGCTTCTCCCCCATCCCAGCTTTAAAAGCTCCCACCCTGCCTCTCAGAGGCGGGCTGAAGTAGAGATTTCAGTGCCCTCACATGCTGTTGCACTACTATAGTAAATCTTTCTGCCTTGATGGGTTGTCTCTGGGTCTTAAATCTACCTGACACCCCAGGTCAGCTCAGTAAGGTAAGGTAAATTATCCCTGTGATCGCATAAAAGTTGGTAGTTGCACTTCCAGTTCATCCTTATCCAAAGAGTTTGCCTCTAGATGCAGAGTCCCAGCTTTTTTTTTTTTTTGTGGTGCCGGGGATCGA